>APFE030634153.1:183624-236373 GCA_000404065.3 Pinus taeda | reverse complement strand
TTTGTTTTTGACAATATCATGCAACAGAAGGTTAAATGTGTGAACCAAACATCCAGACCAAAATATGTTCGGGTATCTATCCTCAATAATTGCTCCCGCTGCCTTACAATTAGGAGCATTATCAGTGATGACTTGGATGACATTGTATGGGCCAATACACTCAATTGTTTCAAGCAATGCTTCTGCAATGTTGATAGCGGTCTTGAACTTGTCTGAGTAATCATGTGCAGCTAGAAAAATGGGACCACTTCGGGACACAGCGAGAACACTTATCAATGGCTTGCCTTTTATATTTGTCCATCCATCAGATACAATGGACACCCCATTGTCAGTCCAAGAACTTGTCATTTTATTCAAAGAATGTGATATTTTTGCTTTTTCGGAATCAAGGCCAACTGTTCTTGCCTTGTCATACCCAGGGCTCTTGTATCCTTTAGGGGCATCATTTATGGCAGAAACCATTTCGTGCCAATAAGGTGAGCGTAGAACATTGAATGGTATCCCATTTGCATAGAGGAACCTGTAAATTTTTGAATCCACATCATTCCTACACCCCTCATCAAGGAAATATGATATGGTTCTACGGCGTAAAGATGATGACCCTGAGCCTCCATGTCCATATCCACTGCCTTGGGAGGATGCTGAAGGAGTTCTTTGTGAGCTTTCAAAGAAACCCCTTGATTTTTTTGCTTTGTATTGGGCTTCCTCCTCTTCCTTTATGTATTTGGCTCTATCTGCTGTTGACACCTTGCGCAAGTTTTGATTCCTATTTGTTTCTCTCCATCCCATGGCCTTTTCCCGCAGAGGTGTCTTCTCGCACGGGTGTATGAGCCTGTGTAATCAGAATTGCAATGGGGGCAATGAAATTTAGTGGTTCCACCCCCTCTCCCTGCTTCAGGCCTCTGAACATATTTCCACAATGGAGTTTGGTCTTGTTTATTTTTTTGACCCTCATGTTCACCCTCCTCCACATCCTCCTCACTGGGGTTTTCACCTATTTGACTTCCTCCGGCTTCTTCATCCACCTCTTCAGTTTCAGGCCCCCTCCGTTTCCTACTCTCCACCATCATAATAACCAGAAAAGGGACCAGGAAGAGGAAAATGCCAATAAAAATCCCTAGGTCCATCGTGTTTGATGTTTGTAGGGTTTGAGTCTTGAATCTGCAAATTAATTTAGTTTATTGGAATTAATTCATTTAATTTATTAATTTAATTTAAATTAATGATCTTTAAACTCAAACAGGTAAATTAAACTAACCAAACTAACCACCTAACCAACTAAACTAACTAAATGATTAAGTTACTTACCTTTGCAAGCTTGCTCCTCGCTCCTTGGCACTTGCTCCTCGCTCCTCAGCTCTGGCTCCTTGCTCCTCAGCTCTTGCTCCTTGCTCCTTTGCTCTCAAACTCAAGCTCAATCTCATTGAAATGATTTTGTTTTGGCCCATTGGGCTTATAAATCCAAAAAAATAAGTTAAATTTGTTGTTTTTTTCGGGTCCGCGGAATTTTTTTCCGCCGAACCGCTCCCGCATTTTTAAAATTCGCTCCCGGAGCGTTTTTTAATGCCCGGGAGCGATCAGGGAGCGATCGCTCCCAGGCATTAAAAAGCGCTCCGGGAGCGCGGGAGCGATCGCTCCCTGAAGCGCTCCCTCACAGACCAGGGAGCGCAAATTTTTTTATGGGAGCGCGCTCCCGAAAATCGCTCCCGTCCGGGAGCGATTTGGGGAGCGCGCTCCCGACCCGCTCCCGAGCCGCTCCCGCCCGGAGCGCGCTTCGGGAGCGGGTTCGAAGGGTGGGGGGGCGCTCCCCCGCATCACTGTGTTAAGTAATTAAACAAGTAGGAAGAAATAAACCAGATAGTGCAGGAAGAATTTCTAACGGGTTAAACTTAGAAACTCCAACAAAGAATTGATCAAAGAGTTTCCCTCATCTTGGGGTTTTTCCTTGGCATCCGCCAAATCTAGTGTTCTCTTGTCTTGGCTTGTCTTTTGCATTTTATTTTATGTTCTATCTACAGTTACTATCAATGCGATTTATGGTTAATGTGATTGCTATTGGAAACTAAATTGGAAATTGTCATTGTGCTATTAAAAGGACATTGAAGTAATTGTGCTAAGCATAGAACATACCATTGTTAACTAAAATTAACATGGTATCAAAGCACAAGTGAGGACAAAGCCCAAGCAAGAGAGAGAAAAACAACCACTAAGGGAGATCTGTTAGACAAGATTATCGGACTGGTCTCAGTGGCTACTACATCTTACTTCAAATTTTGACGATAAGCTCAAGGAATCATGCATGGAAGATGACTTTGGACTTGACTTTGGAAGAGCATGATGCCATGGACTATGTGCAAAGAAGAGTGGTGGAGCCTCCTTCAAATGCACTTGCTGCTGCAAAAGCAAAGTATAAGAAAGATGAGGTCAAGGCTAAGAGAATTATCATAGACTCCATTCAAAAGCATTTGGTTGCCTATATTTCTGATTTGTGAACATCTAAGGAGATGTATGATAAGGTGGTTGGGATGTTCAAAGTAAACAATGCAAGTCAAATCCTGTTTCTCAAGGACAAGTCGAAGGACATCAAAATGGATAAATGGGAGTCTATTCAATCCTACTTTATTAGAATAACACAAATCAAGAATGACCTACTATCTAGTGGAGAAGTTATAGCTGACAGGGAGCTCACTCTCAGTGCACTTGGAGGTCTTTCAAGAGCATGGGATGTGTTTAACACCACCATTCTCAACAATGGTGAGATTCCTAGTTTCGATGAATTATTGGCTAGATTCACTCAAGAGGAGACGAGGATGATGGAGAGCGACAAGCCTTCAAACGTAAATGAACCTTCTTCTTTCTCCGCTCATGCAAAGAGGAAAAATAATGCTGGTCCTATTGCACTCAAATTGTCAAAGTTCCAAGGAAGTGGAAGTACCATCTTTTCTAGCGAGGATCAGATCTAGCAAGGATGATGGAGAGAGACAAGCCTTCAAACGTAAATGAACCTTCTTCTTTCTCCGCTCATGCAAAGAGGAAAAATAATGTTGGTCCTATTGCACTCAAATTGTCAAAGTTCCAAGGAAGTGGAAGTACTATCTTTTCTAGCGAGGATCAGATCACATATCAACAGTCCGTGTGCCATGGTCATCCCATTTTGCAAGTTATATATTGTAAATGATCTTAGTAAAACCATGAGCCTATGTAACAACCTAGGTAAGCCTATAATTTGATGACGAATTTCATCCTAGGAGGTTTTTTAACCTCACAAATTACGTTTGTTTTTCGACACGGCTAATCAGAAGAGTTTTTTTCCCTCCTGCTTAAACCCCCAAAGCCAGGGTGAAATTTATTGTCTGATTATTAGGTGAGTCCTAGTGTTTGATGTTAATTTTTCATAGGGCTACATTGTTCTTTTCTTTGATAATTGCATTTCTTCAGTAATACATTAAGTTCACCCCATATCATCATTACATTATTCAGATCTACACCATTATTCATCAGCATATGCAATTATATAGAAAGAACAACATCATCATCATCAATGCAGCGGAACATAAATGAACAATAGAAGAAAAACATGCACACAGAGACACTAGGATTGGTCCGAGACCAAGGCAAAACCCACTATGGGGAAAACCCTTGCAAATCTTCTTCTTCTTAGATTGTCACCAAATGATTGAGCAAAAGAGAGTACAATGATCCATAACTTTATCTATGCAACAAAACAACTATGACATCCATGAAATAGATCTAATCATGCGTATAATCCAAACCCTCATTTTGATCGCTGTAATGTGTTGTCACTGACTGTAGTCAACTGCTGGATATTGCTGTCACTGAGCGGTTGGAATACTAAAATCTCAACTTTGAGTCTCGAACAGGGACGAGGAGCTGTGCGAGCGTATATAGTAGTCATGGATGCTCTTTGCAAAACTGGAAGACTGCGTTTGGAAGAGATATGGACGCTCCCAAGTGAACTAGATGAGGGCCTCCAAAGCCAAACATACCCAAATCTGCCCCAAACCCTAGGCGCTCTCCTAAGGCTTATGTGCGAGCGTCTACGGCAGCTCGGATGCTCTTAGGACCATACTTTGCATGCATCTGGGACCAAACTGAGCAACAGAAACCCTAGCCTACACTCTGTGCTAACGTCTAAGGATTTCTGGACGCTGTCTTGACCATTGTGTGCCAACATCCAGGGACTAAAATGCCCAGTTCTGTGCTAGCATCCAGGGATTAGAAAACCCTAGACCGTTGCGAGGTTCACGCCTGAGATTTTGGACCCTTGTGCGAACTTTCCTTTGACAGACCTGTGCGAACCAAGATAATAAGAGAAGAGAAGATGGCTTGATCAATGTGTCCATATGAGCTTGAGGTCTCTTCTATTTATAGGCTTTCATGAGGGTCCATGTGGGTTTGAGGTTGACCTGTCCAATTTAATATGTGCTTAGGGGCGACCTAATCCAATATACATGAGTGAGTAAATAAATTCAAAAACCAACTTTTTCTTGTCCAAATTGTTGATTTTTGGTAGCATTGGATGTGTGTCTCAAATTTTGCAGGGAGGCTTAGGCACATGTATTCCAAAGAACCCAGAAAGCGTTTTGGGAAATTCCACCCAGAAACAGTTCTATTAAAATAATTAATTATTTTTAAGGGGACCCTAAGTCTAAACTTAGGAAAATAAAATAATTAAAGGGTATTAATATAAATTATGGGTGTAACTTCTAGAAGAAGACGAGGATCAAGCATAAATGATCTTAGCCATTGATTAACTTCTAATCTGGGCTGTTGAATGTCAATGAAGAGATTATTTAAGGAGGCTTGAGGGTCACTTGGAAAAATATACAGAGAGAGTTCAGAAGTTGGATTTTGTGAAGCAAAGGAGAGAAGCTGCTGGGAGAATTTCGATAGTGGGCTATTGCAGTGAGGGGCAAGGATAGTTGGTTTGGAGTATCTTCTCTAGGCCCAGAATACGTAGTAGAGAGGCAGAGAGATACTAGGAGGAGGCAACGCGTTGATTTTTGGTAGCATCAGATGTGCTCTAGCCATGAAAATTGGTGGAGAGGCTAAGGCACATGAGATCTCCAAGATCCGTAAATTGTCTGGGGGAATTCCACTCGGATGGAGAGATATTAAAATAATGAGACCCTAAGTCTAAACTTAGGAAAATTAAAATATTAATGTGTATTAATATAATATGGGTGAGAAAGTTCTAAATAATAAGGATCAAGCCAAATCTAATCTTAGCCGTTGATTAGGGACTTAATCTCGGCCGTTGAATCGTCAACATGAAAAGTATAAGAGGAGGCTTGAGGGTCAGTGGGAAATACACCAAGTTGATTAGTCAATTCGATTTTTTGGAGTAGGGTTTGCTAAGAAATCGAGTTAGTGATCTATTGTAGCTAGGGGCAGTTCGGCAGGAGGCCGAAAATACATATCAGAGATGTAGAGAAAGTGTCAGAGAGGCAGCACAGAGCCTAGGAAGGTTGACGCAGAGGCAATACAAGAGGTTGACGCAGAAACCGTAGAGGCTGACGCAAGCAGTGTAGAGGGCTGTAGAGCTGACGCTGGGCTAAAGAGGCTGCGTTGTGGAATTTTCGTGGGGTAGACTGAGAGCTGGTTAGCTGACGCAGCTCCGTAGGAGGGTGACGCAGTTCTAGAAGATAGCTTGGAGCAACTTTCACTGTTCAGCTGAGGAACAGTTGAAGTTACTGTGGGGCCAATCATCCGGTTGCTGATTAGTTGGAATATCTGTCTCCGGAGAAGGGTACTTCCGCATAGTGTCACAGGGTTCGTCGAACCTAAACGTTGAGATCCGAAATTCGACGAATTTAAAAAAATGTTAAAGTTCATTTAGGTTCGAGAAGGTTCGACTTTATCTCAGTTCCTGCTGCATTGAGGTTACATAACAACGAATGATAGATAAATGGGTGTAAGTGTCGGGGCAAATTACCTTCGTCTCTTGCGGGGGTGACGACTTTGTTTATTTGTGTGTTTGGAAATTTCAAATACATGGGTGTAATGATCGAGTCAAATGATTTCCATCTCTGGCAGCAATGACAACGACGATGATTGTGCACATTTCATTGCGGAAACATCCCGAACTTGCGCAATGGTGTTCAGAATGATTAATAAGTAATGGCAATAATGTTTCAAAAAGTGTTTTCAGATTCTCTTGTCAATACTCACAACAATACCTTTTCTTAAAGTCTTGGTTTGGTAGACTTAGTTGAAATGTTAAAATGAGGCTACAATTATAAAATTTTACGCAAGGTTAAATTTATAATTTATAAGTAATAATGCTATAAACAGTTCAAATATTACCATATCGTAATTATAAAATTACTATGTGCAAAGATAAGTTAACATAATTTAAAAATTATATATTTTTACAGGAATTATATTTAATACATTTTAACTTATATTACATTAACGAAATTAGAGTATTGTTATTTTAAATATTATAAATTAATATAACTTATATTTATGGAAAAATATAAATTTATTGATATAGTATATGATAAAAATTATAAATATATATTAATTATAAATGAATATAAAAGATTTATGTAATTTAATTATATATATATATTATATATATTATATAATATATATTTTTTTTTTTAAATTATATACATGAATGAACCTAATGGCGAACCTCATATGAACCCTCATCAAAAAATTCGAACTCGAATCGAACTTAATTGTAAGCGAATTTGAATTCGAACCCAAACCATGTGACATTGCTTCTGACAAGGAAATCTCTGAAGGGTGAGCCATTTCTAGTACCATAGTTGTATTCAGAAAACTACATAATAATAAAACCCTAATATCTGCTGCATTGGTTTTTTCGCATTGGGTTTTCCGGGGATGATTGTCCAAAAATAATGGTGTCGCTTGTGTTATCTCAATTTGTTTCAGTTGCTGATATGTATATTTGTGAAGGTTGCTATTGTGTTTATTTCGATGTTTATATGATTAAATAACTTGTTAATGTACATAACAAGTAGGAGATAATAAACCAGACATAGCAGTAGGGATTTCTAATGTGCTCAGATTTCAATGTTGCATAATAAAATAAACCTCACTGCTGCATCGGTTTTCCCAAGTTGGTCTTTTCCGGGGACATTGGTCCAAAAATAACTGTGTAAAGTTGTGTGTGTGCTAGCATTTCTTCTAGCGTTTATTCTTCCGTAATTTTATTTGTCTAGGTTACAGTGTGAGTTATTTAGTATTTGCTGTAGGAAACAATAAATAAATTGTTAATTAAGAATAACAATTAGGTGAATAATTTCCAGTTGTTGCAATAGGATTCGGGTTTCCGAATTTTCACACTTGTTCAAGTGCAACAATGGAGACTTAGCCCACTATCACCTCAACTAAGACTCCCTACTCTTTACGGACTTTCACCGACGGGAGGAGACTCGGTATATGGAAAGTCACGTGTGAAGGATGAATCAACAAACGTATGTGAAGTGACCTTAACGATCATTTTCCTAGAAGGGGGTTAAGAATGGAGCTTGTTTGCTCTTCAAGCAAGCTACAAACCTTTCTGGGAGAAGGAGGCGAGGATTTAAGGGCTAGGTTTAAGGAATGTGTGTTGCAAAGGAGTTTCCCAATCCCTAAAATCCTTATTGAACTTGGTTTCCCAAGTGGTTCCTGAAGAATTAACTTTTCAAAGGTATTGGACCACATGGACCAAGTGGACCCAGCGTAGGTTAAGGGGAGGGAGTTTAGCAACCAATGATGATCTTAACCCAGACAAGGAAGGGGAAAGGATCAAAACCAGAGTTTTCACTTAGAGGTGTCAAATTGATCCTATGAGGTACTAGCCTAGGGAACACCAGGGCAAAGTTTGATTTCAGACTTAGGGCTTGGGATATCTCACAATCCCATCGACGAAATTTCTTCAAATTTGGAGGGGACCTTGAGGACACACCAGCACAGTAGAGGCTAGGAGATTGAACTTTTTCTATGGTTACTTTGTCGGGAAAGTGATGCCTTAGGTGGTCCTGCGTGCCTAGACCTAGCATGAAGAGGGAATGGTGAAGAAAAATGGTTCTTTGAGTGACAAACTATTAGTATACCAGTGCCTAATCCCTTGGGAAGAATGAAGTCTAGGAGAATGATGCGAAAGGACTTCGTTTCTTGGTCAAGGAGGCCTCAAGGACTACTTTGCGTGGCCTTTATGGCAAGAAGAAGTGACCTTAAAGCTTTATACTTCGCTTTGCAAATAGAGATGACTTATCAAGATAAATTCAATTGTAGAATTATCCCTAGGAGATTTCATTCAACATACATGGTCCATACATTGAGAGATGTTATATAGAAACAATAGTTCCACAATTTCGCAATTATGCAATGCAACAATTAGCTCTGGTATAGTGAAAATCCCATTCCAATGCATATGAAAAAGTAAAACAAGAATAGCATTAAAAATGTGTACTTACATGTAAGAGAACATATGCAACCATCAACACATTTGCCAATAAAGAAGCTGCAAGATAAGAAAGTCCAATCCAAACATCAAAATTCATCCATGCTCCAAGTCATCCTCCAAGAAAGAAATGCGAAATTTTCAAGAGAGAGAATGATACAATCCATGTGATGCTACAAAATGAAGTCATGTCTCTCCTATTTAAACACTCATTAGGAGTTCGAATTACCTAATTTGAGCCTACATTAGCCCATCAACTAAAATAATGTGCAAATAACTATCTTTTGGTGACAAGCTCACCAAACTAGCCCATACACAAAATAATAAGCCTCCCAAGAGGTCAAATAATCGATAATGCATGTTGTTGGGCTCTCTGAGAGGCCCGATGGAGTCCATGAGTGCCAAAATGATGAATTGGACTTCCAAAAGTAATGGACAAGGGGTTGGCCCCTTGCTCTCCACATAATGAAACCTGTGGTGCTCTCAATGGCTGTGAGGGCACACAAGTCACCTCATGGGTCTCCAAGTATGTTGAGGATGCTTGTAGACCATCCGTAAGGGCCCGTAAGTGATGCCATATCAACATACGAGTCCTGGGTCAGTGCATCGTACAACTGTGGAGCTAGCTGGGCAAAGGTGAACCAGGTGCATCTTCCTCATCCAATAGGTGAATCTCGAGCAATCTTTGAACATCTCTGGGTATCCATGGAATGTTGTCTACTGTTGTGGATGCCCATGTCTCTTAACACACACCCTACATGTGCCAGTGTAGCCTTCTGGAGGATTAGGACCCCGTATAGGGAGACCAAACCCAAGATGGAGACCACCTGCAATCCTACATAAGATACAATGTGCCCCTTAGCCTTCCAGTGCAACAAGTCATCAAGGAAATTGAGTAAAAGAGCTTACAAACCATGGAAAACAGGTGGGGACTTCATAATGGCATGCCCTTCCATAATGGACTTTGGCATGTGCTAATGTCTCCAAGCTCCAAATGGGGTTTAACCAAGTATCCCATTAGGTGGTTTCCGCTTCTAAAGGGGTAATATGTCCATGGTACATGCATACTTTAAAGGTGGTGGCATGTGATAAAGAGATGAATGGAGTAGGGAATGAAAAGGGGCAACCTTAGGGCAGATGCTGGGGTACAAGGGTAGCTAGTAAAAGGGAAGCCCACACTGGGGTATATAATGTATAGGAGGGAGCAATTGTAATAGATGAGGTGCCTTGACCTTGATTTTTCACCCTTTATATGCCTTTTTACTTTTATGATTTTTCTTTAATTAATTGCTTGGGGCTCAAGGGGCAAGAGCATGATGCGTGAGATGTAGCAGTGGATACCCCTTATAAGGTAGGGTGGTTCATTGCTCACCGGGGGTTGGACAATCATGGTTCCTAAATGATAAAGGAGGCTCATCGAGGGCCTCTAGGATCCAGGGTGATGGCCATATTGATGGGGTATAGCTCATGCATAGGCTTTTGCCCACGTGCTAAATGTGTTTGTCCCGACCATATTTTGCATTTTGCGGTACATTTTCCTATTGAATGTGGCCAATTATGCTTTTACTTTTCTTTTTAGTTGCATCAACCTCCGGGACATCATCGCAGGTTCGACCCAATGTGTGGGCAAGGGGAGGGGGAAGGCTAACCCTATGTGGACCTAGTGGAGGAATGTGGATCTCAATGGGAGAAATGATGAAGGGGGTTATAATGAGTGGAAAGGGGGCAATACATGTGGATGATGGAGCGGGACCACGCAACCAAAATCAAGGTTTCCCATGAAGTACCATCCCTAAAGCCAAATGGTTGGTAAAAGAGATCCTGCGGGACTAAAATCCAACGTTAACATCCAAAGGGGTCTAGTGAACAAGAGTACAACCCTAGCCCATTCTTTCTGCCAAATCCTCCCATCAATCCATGCCCAGAAGGATCCATGATAAGCAAGCTACAATACTCAATTACCAAAAGACAAGGCATACCTTTAGGTTTGGGAGGCCCACCTTCAAACATATGAACATGGCAGATGGGTGAGGGACCACGTGGCTAGCTCAGGTGGCGGAGAAATGGCACAACGAGCTAGTTGGTGGCTACAAGGGGCTGCTGGCTACTGGCTGAGGACTATCTTGGAGATTTTTCTCCTAGGGATATCAACCACAAAATGGTGGGTAACAACACTTTAGGTTGACCTTAAATTTTGTGCCATTGTGGATTTTCTCACTAAAAATATATTTTTCCTTAACCAAATCGAGTGTTTTCTAGGGCAATTTAGGGTCTTTTCTTAATGAGGAAGTTGCCAAATCTATCTTTGGTAATTACTTGTGAATGTTTGTTTGCTTCTTAGTTAATTTAATGTTATTTTCATCAAGCAATTACCAAAATGTACAAAATCATGAATAGCACAAGTGACAAAAACACAAGAAATTAGGCTCCAAGCTAGGGAAAAACCCCACAAGGGCGAAAGACCCAAGAAAATCTTCTTCTTATAGAATCAAATCAAAGTGAGATATCCAAGACCCAATACCAGGAGCAAGACTGCCACAAAGACCCATGTCTTCCCTTCTTTATTCCATTTTCAACAAATTATAGTCGACAGAAGTCAAGACTCGTCAAATCTCAGAAATCTAGTTATCTCCTGAAATTTCTGCCCTGAAATTTCTAGCCTGCAATACCACATAACTGTCTCTAAAAACTTGCACATGAGAAAATCAATTAGGGCACAAATCATCTCGTCTTCTGTCTCCTTTGACTGCCCTTTCTTTCCTTTGACTTCAATGGGTTATCTTCTTCTTGGCACAAAATTCGATGTGAGGTAGTGTTTAAATGAGGTCGAGCTGCGTTCTATTTATACATGTCGAGTAGGTCGAATAGGTGCCTCTTTAGGCTGATTTGTCTAAGAGGGTCGACTTGGTCTGTGGAGGACATTTTTGACCTTTTTTGACTCGGCAAATATATTTTTCTTTTTCTTACAAGAAGTCCAAATTGGACTTTGACTCCTTTGACTCAATAACTATTTTTTTGACTCAATAAATTCTAGAAACATGAAGAACATGCTTTGACTAGAAATGAAAATAATAATAATGATCATGATAAATGAATATAATAATTGCATCAATACTGACACTAGCTACATTTTCAACACAAGGCAGTCTTCCCTAGTGGATCTCGAAGATTAGATAACCCAAGTATTCTCAGGCCAAATACCCTTGAAAGGTTCCACTAGATAATGTTGAATTTGGGTAGCATCAGATGTGCTCTAGCCATGAAATTTGGTGGAGAAGCTAAGGCACATGAGATCTCCAAGACCCAGAAATCGTTTGGAGAAATTCCACCCGAATGAAGAGTTATTAAAATAATTAATATTTTTAACGAGTTCCCAAGTCTAAACTTAGGAAAATAAAAATATTAATGTGTATTAATAAGAAATGGGCGAGAAAGTTCTAAGTGACGAAGATCAAGCCAATTCTAATCTTAGCCGTTGGTTAGGGACTTAATTTCAGCTGTTGATTAGGGACTTAATCTCGGTCGTTGATTCGTCAAAAGGAAAAGTATAAGAGGAGGCTTGAGGGTTAGTTGGAGACACACCGAGTGATCATATAGTTTGATTTTCTAGGGCAAGGTTTGTTGGGGAAATCGAGTTCGTGTTCAGAGTTTCAACGAGGGGCAGTTCAACAAGGGATTTTCTTCTGAGGCTAAAGAATACATAGTAGAGAGGCAATGCAGTGCTAGGAGAGACAACACAGGCCCTAGAAGGGCTGATGCAGAGGTCGTAAAGCTGATGCAGAGGACGCAGAGGGTTGACGTAGTGAGATGCAAAAGCCGGAGAGGCTGATGCTAGGGAGATTTTGTGGGGCAGATCAACAAATTCTGAGTCGGGAACAGGTGACAGCTCCTGGAGGAGTGACGCAGTTCCAAAGCAGTGATTGGAGCAAATTTCCCTGTCCAACATAGGGAACAACCGGACTTGATGTGGGGTTTGATCATTCGTTTGCTGATTTGTTGGAATATCTGTCTTCGGATAGAGGTACTACTGCCAAGGAAATTCTTTGTTGGGTGAGTCATTTTTAGCACCCTAGTTGTATTCACGAAATCTGCTTAATAATACAAACCCTCTATATACTGCATTGGTTTTCCCGAATTGGGTTTTCTCGGGGACGATTGTCCAAAAATAACAGTGTCCCTTGTGTTATTGTCTCTGTTTATTTTAGTGCATGATCTGTATAGTGCATGATCTGTATATTTGTGAAGGCTGCAATAGTGTTAACTTCGATGTTTATGCAATTAAATAACTTGTTAATATAAACAACAAGTAGGAGATTGTAAACCAGTAATTACAGTAGGGGTTTCTGATGTGTTAGATTAAGGAATTTTCACATGGTATCAGAGGGATTGCAGATCATAGGCGATTGAAGACACCAGCCGAGAAATCTGAGAATTTGAGGCAGAGAAGTAGCTGTCCTGAGAGACAACGTTGTTCTAGAGCCGGAGAAGCAGAAGGAGTGACGTAGTGCAGAAGAAGTGATGCAGAGGCTCACATAGTGCTTGCATCAACATTCTGAGTCGGCAGAGGGAGGCGCAGGAGTTTGGAGGAACCCACGCAGTCACTGCGTCAGTTGTCAGGGCCAGCGCAGAGGTTAGAGGAGGGCAGATCAAGCTCACGCAGAGACATGTCATGTTTCTGAGCCAGGAAGGATTGACGCAGTTGGCCAGGAAGAGCTGATCCAGCCCACACAGTGATTGCGCAGACCTTAAAGGGCTCAAATTCTTCGAGTTTCCAGGGCTAAGGGAGCTATGCAAATTTTGATTTGAGGAGTTGGTGGGACACTGTTTCTGTTGGTGCAGAACAATGTCTAAGGAGACTGAGCCAAGGTAGAAAGGAATAGATGCCTTGGCAAATTTCTAGCCAAGAAATTTAGATCCGGGTTGCAGCAGCAAAGGAGGATTGGAAAGGAGTGATTTGACAGTTGGCTGGAGGATTTCCGAAGGGAAATCAAGACTCAGAGGGAGTTTAGAGAAGAGGAGAAGAGATGGCAGTGAATAGATTGAGGGATCGGGATAGATTGGACGAGGCTTGCAATTTTGTCATTTAGAAGGCCAGGATCTTGGCAATCCTGGATAAACATCGCATCAAGAACTATGCCTTGAGAGTAGTAGCTGTCTCGGTTGACGTTGATGCAGCTAAGAAGTATGAGGAGGCCCAGGAAATGGCAAAATCCGTGATCCTAGACAGGGTCAAGGATCATGTAATACCACATATTGCTGAGAAGAACACAACAAGGGAGATGTTGCAGATGGTGACCACCTTGTGCGAGGGCTCTTCCGTGCAGCAGAATATGTTATCGGAGAATCAACTAAGGCAATATCAGATGCAAAAAGGAGAGGATATAGATCCATTCCTTCTCAAGTTGCAAGGGATTCACGACCAACTTACTTCTGTGGGGTCTACACCAGATCCAGAGTTCATGGTCAGGAGTCAAGACTGCCCTAAATGTCGTCACCGAGCACTGGGAGACGTTTGTCTAAAGCATTTGGGGCTTAGCGACTCTCCCCAGTTGGGAGGAGATGTGGGCAGCTCTTCGACAAGAAGAGCTTAGGAGATGGACCAAGGCGGGGAGTAGTGTTAAGGGAGCCCGAATCAAGAAGGAGGAGGAGGAGGATGCAACTCTCGCATCAGCGGGACAACAAGGGCTACAAAAGAGGAAGGAAAAAGACATCTCCAAGGTCAAGTGATTCAACTGTGGGGCGCTGGGACATTATGCCTCTCAGTGCTCTAGGAAGAAAGGCAAGGGAGAAGCTTCTGACTCAAGGGTTGCTCTAGCAAAGGTGAAGGATGTCGAAACTGATGACGATTGTGCCATGAGTGCTCATGCACCTCTAGAGAAGAGGTAGGGAGACATGGAGCTGTAGTCAAGAGGACTATAGAACGGTGCAGTATCCTTGAGGTGCCCAAACTCTTGGATCACATCCGGTTATAGGAGCCCTTAAAGATAGTAGCATGATGACAGGTGTCAGGTGGCGCAAGGTGTGATGGAGCAATAGTGGCAGAGCTATATTGTTGAAATCTGAGGCAGTGCAGTGGAGGTTGCAGTAGTGCGAGAGGCACAGAGGTGTTTGTAGCAAAGCAGTGGCAGCAGAGGGAGCGCATGATAAAAGCTGAGGTAGCTTCAACATAATGAGACTTCCAGACTGACCAGGGTTTCAGTAATTGGGTGAAGACAGTTACTTACTTCTTGGTAACCGAGTTGTAGCACAACAGTTAGCAGTGGTAGTGCTATGAACAGCATGGGCAACATTTTGAGAGGGAGTTGTAGTACAGATGTAGTAGTGGCAATGGCAGTTTCATTGGCAACAATACAGGAAGCAACAGTGCAATGGATGTGGGGCAGCAGGCCAAGCATTAGCACAGAGGACCAATGCGGATGATCAGTGTGATGCTTCTATGGTGAAGCATTGTTAGAGCACATTCCTTGCTAAGAGGGAGTGTTGATTTTGGGTAGCATAGGATGTGCTCTAGCCATGAAATTTGGTGGAAAGGCTAAGGCAGATGAGATCTCCAAGACCCAGAAATCGTTTGGAGAAATTCCACCTGGATGAAGAGTTATTAAAATAATTAATATTTTTAATGAGTTCCTAAGTCTAAACTTAGGAAAAATAAAAATATTAATGTGTATTAATAAGAAATGGGTGAGAAAGTTCTAAGTGACGAGGATCAAGCCAATTCTAGTCTTAGCTGTTTATTAGGGACTTAATCTCGACCGTTGATTCGTCAAAAGGAAAAGTATAAGAGGCTTGAAGGTCAGTTGGAGACACACCGAGTGATCAAAGAACTCAATTTTCTAGGGCGAGGTTTGTTGAGGAAATTGAGTTAGTGGTCTGAGTTGCATCGAGGGGCAGTTCAACAAGTGATTTTCATCCGAGGTTGAAGAATACATTGCAGAGAGGTAGCATAGTGCCAGGAGAGACAGCGCAGGCCCTAGAAGGGATGATGCAGAGTTCGTAAAGCTGACGCAGAGGACACAGAGGGTTGGTGCAGTGAGACCTAGAAGCTGCTGAGGTTGACACTAGGCCTCTGAGGCAGCGTGGCGAGATTCTATGGGGTAGACTGGAGCAGATCAATAGATTTTGAGCCGGGAAAGGGTGACACAACTCTTGGAGGAGTGGCGCAGTTGTAGAGCAGTGCTTGGAGTAGCTTACGCTGTCCAGCATAGGGAAGAACCAAAGTTGCTATGGGGTTTGATCATCCATTTGCTGATTTGACGGAATATATGTCTCCGGATAGAGGTACTACTGTTGAGGAAATTCTCTGTTGGGTGAGCCATTTCTGGCACCCTAGTTGTATTCACAAAATCTGCTTAATAATACAAACCCTCGATACGCTGCACCGGTTTTTCCGAATTGGGTTTTTCCGGGGACGATTGTCCAAAAATAACATTATCCTTGTGTTATTGTCTTTGTTTATTTCAGTGTTAGATTGAGGAATTTTCATTGATAAAACACCCAAGGATAATGTTCAATAATGTAGTGCTCTAGGTGAAATGAAATGTAATTCCAAGTTAGTGGTTCAAAGGACTGTAAGGCTAAACTTAGAGGGCTTAATTAATCTTGGAAAGTCTCAAACAGGTTGCGAAACACATCCTACCTTTAAAATATGAGGGATTTCATTGATAAAATACCCAAGGATAATGTTCAATAATGTAGGGCTCTAGGTGAAATGAAATGTAATTCCAAGTTAGTGGTTCAAAGGACTGTAAGGCTAAACTTAGAGGGCTTAATTAGTCTTGGAAAGTCTCAAACAGGTTGCCAAAGACATGCTACCTTTAAAATACCATTTACCGTTATAAATTGGGGCTTTAAAGCAGCACAATTTACCAATGTTGCTGAAATTGGCATTGAGATAAAATCGACAAGAGTGCAGAAAACTAAAAAATTGTAACATTTTTCTAATTGGGGCTTTAAAGCAGCACAATTTACTAATGTTCCTGAAATTGGCATTGAGTTAAAATCGGCAAGACTGCAGAAAACTAAAAAATTGTAAAAATTGAGAAAATATCGGTATAAATGGCCGGTATACTCGACCATAACATCTAGTACAACTCGACTTCATTACCCTTTAACTAGTTCTCCAACACCTTGGCGAATTTGACAATTGTGCCACTTGGGTTTGCTGTAATTTGGTCTGATTTCACCTAGATCTGTCTTATTGTATCCACATCATGCCTTGCAGAGTCACATCATCATTGCCCCCTGTCACGTCCTTACACCCCTTTGCTGGATCTCTAATGCCCTTGGGATTTTGGAAAAACTGAGACTTGGATTGTGTTCCTCTTCTTCTGTAGGCCACTTTTGCATAATGCAGGTCTAAAACTGTCCAATGCTGCCCCTGTTTTGCCCCCTGGAAACCTGTTAGACATGTCGACCAGCTTTGACCACTTGTAACTTGACCATGCCTTCACTATTTGGAAAAATTTCAATGTGGCTTGTCATCTTCTCATGGTATACGTTTTATATACCAATTTTTTCATATTTATGTGACAATGTGTTTGTTTGATGATATTGGATGTTTAAAATTTTGAAAAAAATGATTATTTTTGTAATTTTTTATGCTTTTGGATATTTTCTCCTGATGTTGCTGCTAGTTTCTATTCGGAACCCTCAGTGATACATTCACCAACCCAATAAATGTAACATTGTTTAGTTTCAAAATGGCTGAGTAGATGGCTTTTTGGTCATGATCAAGCAAAACCCTTTGTTGCTGGTTTTTAAAGCCATTCTTGGTGCTTTGTGGTGAATGTTTTGAAGAATTTTGAATAAAATAAGCATATTGGTTGACATTAGCAGCCCACATTTTGTTGTGTTCTATTAATTGAAGTTTCTGTACTTCAAAATACAAATGCCCAAAGGATTTGCTGCTACATACAAATGATCTCAACTGTGTTTTTTAATTTGTAGATGATTGTTTATGATTCATTCCTGAAAGTTTCTTAGAATCTGATGCTTACAATCAAAATGCTATTCTAATATAAATCTATGTTTTCTATCAGTGATATTTTCTTTGACAACTCAGAATATCATAAATCGTTTGCTAAAACACATGCATGTAAACAATTGTGTAAATTTAAATAAATCATGTTTTGCGAGAATGCCCAAGTTTACATTGTACTGGTACTTGCTGATGTAAATTATTCTGATGATCATGTATTTTAGATTGGTTAACATTAATATTTGTCTGTCTGCAGGAACTTCCGGCTGCCTTTGTTTCCTTTAAGTCACGATATGGTGCAGCAGTTGCTGCACAGGTTCGGCAGTCATCCAATCCCATGTTGTGGGTGACAGAGCTGGCACCAGAACCAAATGATGTTCATTGGTCAAACCTTTCTATAGCACCTAGACAGCTATGGTTCCGTAAAATTGTGATTCTTTTGGGAACTGTTAGCCTTACAATTTCGTTCTTCATTCCTGTCACATTTGTACAGGGTCTTTCACAGCTGGACAAGTTACAGCGATATTTTCCATTCCTAAGAAAAGTGCTGAGAACGTAAGTAATATTAAAAGCTCTTCTGTCTGACCAAAGTTACTTCTCTGCATAAAGACTTGATGACACTTTTAAATTCATTGATTTAATTGCAATCCCATAACAAGCATCTGGGAAGTACCATCATAAGGAGTAGTACGAATGATTTTCATGGGCATATGAATGATATCCATAGTATAGAGTCCATATTATCAATGAGAATGATGAAATTGGAGTGCCTAGGATGTGAAGTGTTTGTTAAATAATTTGGAAACATTATATATCCAATTCTTTTTATCAATTGAAGGGACAACTAGTTTGGTTTGTTAGATAGAAGCAAGCCATCAATGCCTGCTATAAGAAACCTGAATGGGTTATGGGTTTTTGTTTGGGTGTATGTTTCTTCACTAGTAGCATCCGCCTTTTGAATTAGACAGCTACATTGCAGTTTACTACTTCTCCCCGCCTCATCACACTATGCACTACATAGTGAGTCTGAGCGAAACCCTTTCCTTGATCTCTATGCAGACATCTTCCACTACTCTACTCTTGAGGAGATCATTCTTCTCAGTGATTTCAATACCCACACTAAAGACCTATAGGTACCCGTCCATGACAGAGTCGAGGATACACTTTACCTCTAGGAGCTAGAGCCATAGTTTGTGGGTTTTCATAGGAGTTCACAAGACAGGAGTGGACCTCTCATATGCTATGGGAAACACATCTTGCAGTTGGGTGAAGCCCATGGTTATTTGATCCTGAACGGTTTTCCTTGTCTTTCGGGCTCATAATGCTTTTCTTACTTCCTTCACAATGGGGGAGCCAGTGTGGTTGACTATATCCTAGCCAACTAGGACCTTCTCCCACATTTTCAACATTTCTCAGTTTCCCACCTCTCCCTGCTGGACCACACTCTCTTCACCTTCTTGTGCTAACTTTCTCCAGCAATATGCCTAATGATCTGTTTATCCAAAGTAAGCTCTGTAAATCTACAAAGGCTAGTCCCAATCTTCAAAGTCGACCTTCTGCCACAAACAAATGCTTAATAGTATCAGCCAGAAATAAGGAGAATAGTTCTGCTGTTACGTGGAAAATATAGCTGGAGATCTTGGGCAAAATTTGATTTAATGCCATAAGAAGCTCGACCTTGGGTATGTGTTAATTTTAGGTATGTTCTATGCTTAGAGCAATTTATTTCATTTCTGACAGTCATTTCAATATCTTTTCTGGATTAGCAATCACATCAGCATAATAGTAAATTGCAGATGGAACATAAACATATATCGCAGAAGACAAGCCAAGACAAGAGAACACAAGATGTGACGCTAGCTAGGGACAAACCCCAATGTGGGGAAACCCTTGAGTCTTATATGTTCTTCAATAGTTCAGCAGAGAGAGAGATAGTACATTTACAATAGAAGTCAACACTTTGACTTATCTTAAATAAGAGCATAGATCATCTCTAAGAGGATGATACATGAGGTAGCTGAACTCAGTTGAAGACATGTTGCTTGAACTGATTCTCCCAGGTGACTCCATCACCCATCATAGTGCTGCATTTTGTTATCACGCTGCACCTCACTGTGCTGCATCGTGCTGCACTCATCATCATTACGCTGGACCTCATTACCATGCTGCACACATCATACTGCTGCACCATGATTGCTTGCAGTCCCAAGCAAGCACCATGTCCTTGCTGTCCCATCTACTATGCTCCACCATGATTGCATTTGCTGCTGTCCCACTATTTAGCATTGCTGTGCCATGTCATAGCTCGCTGTCCCAAGTACCAAGCTCCAACAAGCACCATGTCCTGCTGTACCACTTACCATGCTGCTGTCCCTTGCAGCACCATGCTGCTGTCCCATTGTTTAACGTTGCCACCGCTGACCCATTGTGCTTTGGCTGCCACATGTCATTGCTGCTCCTATGATTGCTTGCTGTCCCATTTGTGTTTGCAGCACCGTGCTTGCTGCTGTCCCATTGTTACTTACAACAACCCAACAATCATGCCCCAAAACATCTTGAACAACCTTCATGTACTGCGGCCTAGTCAAGGTAGATGGCTGCCTCCCTATGCTGCTGTTCTGAGCATATGACAGTCTCTAACACTTCCACGCTGGCCTGTTTTGGAGTGGCTACGCCTGTGGCCTACCACAGACCTCTGCTGCATACTAACA
Source organism: Pinus taeda (assembly GCA_000404065.3). NCBI lineage: Eukaryota > Viridiplantae > Streptophyta > Pinopsida > Pinales > Pinaceae > Pinus > Pinus taeda. The sequence goes on along the minus strand of APFE030634153.1, from coordinate 216,245 downwards.
ACCTTCCGAAACAGTCATACCTTACCTTTTTCTGCCCTCAAACAATCCGTAATTCTCTATGTTGCTAGGAAACATGGGTTCGGGTACAGGTACGTGGACAGGGACGGGTACATCATTTTTTGAAACAGGGTAAGTGGGTTCGTCAGGGTGTATATTATAATTTATATATATAATATATAAATACTATATTTTATAAATTATAATATATATGAATTTGTATATTTGTCAACTTTAAACAAGAACTAAAATATTCATGATTTAAACTTTAAATATTGAAACCTGCATACCATTGAACATTCAACATTCATAATGAAATTTCAAAATTTCTAGTTTGATATCAAGTGCAAATTGGAGTTTACATATTAATAAAGAATCATGATATATGTCCATTGTCATACTATGTTCAAAATTTGTCTCAAGGCATCTCCAAACAAGAACTAGAAAATTCTAAAACACTAAAATAAAATTAGCTAATAGTGAACAATGGCTTCCTCAAGCCATGTCATTAGCATCACTTAGATCTTCAATTAGCATGCTCTTCAGGTAGGAATCACTCGCATCTTGAGGCTCTTGCTCATCCATAGCAACTGGAGGTAGCTCAATAAGGCCATCTAGTTGTATCTCCTCGTCCACACACATAGCATCATTTGTTTATTGTTCTCATCTCTTGACAGGACCCTCCTTGTACCCAGGGTCTTTTTGAAATATGAGACGAAGTGTGCTATGAATGTACACTAAGTTCTTTGCCTTCTTTGAGCCCAACATATTTCTCTTTACTGAATGGATAAAGGCATAAGTACTCCAATTCCTCTTGCAAGATGAAGAACTAGCTAACTAGAATATTAGGGGAAGCTCGTTAAATTAATTAGAAATTTAAAAATAAAAACTAAAACGAACCCCAAAGAACCCAAAAGAAACTGATTCTAGGGTTCCAAGTACCCATCATCAGGGTTCTCTGTACCCATCAAGACAAAAGAACCCAATTTTTTTAATGAAGAACCCGGTTCTTCATAGAAGAACTCGGTTCTTATGGGTTCTTCTCAGAAGGACCCGTACCCGAATCTAGTACTTGGGGACGAGAACCCGGAATGCGTTCGAGAACACCACCTCCAGGTTTGCGAACTTGTGCAACATAGGTAATTCTCCTTTCCAAACTCGGCCTCCTTGCAAGTATGAACATACCTCATTTAGAATAGCATATGACAGTGAATGACTGCGTCTAGGGTATTCTAGGACAGCAACATTAGGCCTGTGTTTAGGCCTTGAATACAATGTTATGTTCCTCCTTTACTCAGCCTAGGAGCTTGCCCTCTCGACCTAGAACCTTGGCCCTCCGTCCATCAATTCGGAAACTTGAAGTGGCTTGCAGCTAGGGCATCATGGACCCGCGGCTAGGGCATCGTGTATCCCTCCTTGACTGCAGCTAGGTATCCTTTTTACGACTAGGTAGGCTTTAGGACTGCGGCTAGGGCAGCTTGTTTAGCCTCCTTCATAGCTGCGTTAACGCTCCTCCCATGACTGCGTTAATGGTAAGGACATCTTCTTTAGATCAACGTATAGGTCGCTTCCATAACTACGGTTTGATCTCCATTAGGGCAATGCAGATCAACCTCCTCCTTTCCTGCATTTAGGGCTTCCTCTCCTAGATTTCTCTTCCACTAAAACCCAAAGTGAGTGGACAAAAATCAAGAGTGAAGTGTGTGTAAAATGATTCTCAAGTCATCTCCTTTTATACTAAAATGTTGAGCACATGTGGGGGTTATTTGGTTGTTGGCCGACCTTGATGAATTTTCTTATACCACAAATAAATTCACAACTCCATGAATACTTTTCGGAATCGGATGATCTTTAGATCAATCCTACACCTCTTGATGAGGGGAGTCCAGGAAAAATATTAGCTGCCATAAATAAGATGACCCACATGTAGTTTGGCCTTAGTTGCCAATTTTAACACTCCCTCTCAACTAGGGAGAACTCCATCCGCTGATCCATCTTCCAGACTATACTATCTCTGCCATCAGTGCCCTACACTGCTCTGCTGAACCATGAAGAAGAAGAATTGATCGAGAATGTCTCATACCATTCTCTACTAACCTGAAGTCACTTCCATATGAAGAGAGTGAGTCATATCACTCTTACTGACCCGAAGTTAGTTTCATCGATCCCAGATCAATATCAAAAGAGAGTCTCAAACCACTCATACTGATCCCAGATCAATTTCATTGATCCCAGATGAATGGAGGTCATCCTAACATAGGGAGTACGATAGATACAATGATGTGTCCATCGATAGTACTACTATGGTCCCTAACCCCATTTCCCTACTCATTGGTGAGATTAAAGGTATTTCCCATGAGTCCCAGAATGCATGGTTAGGATGTCTCGATAGGAGAACCAATCATAGGGAGTACGATAGATACAATGATGTGTCCATCGATAGTACTACTACGGTCCCTAACCCCATTTCCCTACTCATTGGCCAGATTAAAGGTATTTACCATGAGTCCCAGAATACATGGTTAGGATGCCGCGATAGGAGAACCACTCATCCTGTCCATAAGTTGCCACGCGGCATCACAGGGGAAGGCTGAACCATTCACCCTGTACACAACGCACCATTAGGGGAGGGTGAATTGCCCTATGGTCGCTTGTTGCTCCAAGAAGTACCCCAAGCCCCCCGGAGCTCCCAGAGCTCAATGTATGCATCATATAGGACCCTCATAAGAGGTTCTCTCAACGACTCCAAGTCGTTCGGGAAAGTCACAAATTTGAACTTTCCCCGGGGCTTCGACGGAATGTCTGCGACCTGTACATCCGTCTCAATGTGATGGAGCCTTCTCGCTCATCGACGTACCATATCCCAGTTAAGGTAGTATCTGATGTCTATATGCTGGAGTAATCATAGAATACAATATTCCTCAACAATCGAATCCCCTCTGGTTGACACAGAAGATCACAGTGGTATCCATCATGTGTACAAACATCTCACTGAAGAGCTTTCATAGCTAGGCAGCTTCACATGAGATCATACTTGTAGCTATGTATTCGGTCTCAGTGGTTCTCAAAGCAACTATCTTTTGCTTCTTGCTCATCCAGGATATCGAGTAGAACCCAAAAAGAACCAGCACTCAGAAGTGCTCTTGCGATCCTCCACACTGCTGACGCTAAGATTGAGAGAAGTGCTCGAGAATTTTTCTCTCTATTGGGTAAGCGAGTTTGGCACCCTGTTGTACTAAAGAATTGCTGAATAATAAAATCCTCCCTTGCTGCACCAGCTTTCCCACATTGGGGTTTTCCGGGGAATTTTGTCTAAAATCTCTGTGTTGATGTGTTGATTCTTGTGCATGTGTTTGTTTCTATATTATGGTGTGATATCTGCAACATAATTTATTTTAACGTTTATTGAAGGAATTTCATAAATAACTTATTGGAAAATAAATAGGTAAAGTAAATCAGTTGTTGCAGTGATAGAATTTTCACATGGTATCTGAGCAAGTAATCAGATACAAGAAGGGAAAATCAATTATGGGTCGAGACCATGATGCAGAGGCATCTACGTCAGGAGACTTGCATAGATTTTCAGAAAATTGCACAAGAGAAAGTGATTTCGATTTCTCTATGTTGGTTTCCAGGCTGGAAGAAGAAGTGGCTTGTATGACTAGCTCTGCATCACCAGAGGTATGGTATATAGACTGTGAAACCTCTTGTCATATATGAGAATTCGAGAATGTTTCTCAGATTATCGGGAGGAGAAGATGAACTTTTAGATCACCACGGGGAGCAAGGCAAAGTGTACTCCAGTAGGGAGGGGTACCATAGTTTTTCAAATCGAATCGGGAGAGCGGTTCCATGCTACCAATGCGCTGCATGTACCAGGATTGGGGATGAACTTACTTTCCATGTCGCAACTTTAAGGTAAAGGCTATGATGTCTTCTTCATCAAGGAGAAAGTATATGTCAAACACCCGAGCTGGAAAAAGAAAGTGTTGATCGGAATCAAAAGTAACAGGTTGTACAGACTACAACTAGAATCACCAATGGGACTAAGAGACAATCATGGAGACAAAGATTTGAACGAACTATGGCACAAAAGAATGGGAAATTTGTACCACGGGGCTTTGAGAATTCTCAGGAGCACTGTAACAGGAGTTTCGGATCTTAGTACGGAATGAGATGATGTATGCAGAGGATGTGCTCTAGGAAAGTATGCCAAAGCAGCATTTCCTAGAAGTAAAAACAAGGCCAAGAGTGTACTAGGATTGATACACTTAGATATCTGCGGATCTATGTCCTCTAAAGCTCTTAGCAGTGCCGAGTACCTCCTTACCTTCATTGGTGACCACTCAAGGAAAACTTGGATTTATTTTCTGAAAACTAAGGATGAGGTTTTCTTTCGATTCAAAGAGGTCAAGGCTCTGGTGGAGAATCTAACTGGGAAGAAAATAAATTTTTTTACGCTGAGATAATGGTGGAGAGTATGTCGATAAGAACTTCACTACTTTTTGTGCTAAGGAGGGCATCAAAAGAGAGTGGACATCTCCTTCCAGTTTGAAGCAGAATGGAGTAGCAGAAAGGAAGAACAGGACTATTGTAGAAGCAGCTAGGGCCATGATGTATGATCAGGATATGCCAAAATTCCTGTGGGTGGAAGCATGCAACACAACAGTCTATGTTCATAATAGGATTCCTCATCAGGCATTGGGCAAGATTACTCCAGAGAAAGTTTTCACAGGGAAAACGCCTGAAGTTAGTCATTTCAAGATATTTGGGAGTTTAGCACATTGTCGCGTACCCGAGGAAAAAGCTGGATCAAACTGCGGAAAAAGGGTATCTAGTGGGATATAGCGAGAACACTAAGGCATATAGAATCTATCTTCTAGGGAGAAGGAAGGTAGTGGTTCGACGAGATGTGAAGTTCATGGAGGACAAGGCTTTCAGAAAATCTCGTGAAATGCCTTCCAAGGAGCAGTCAAAAGAGGAGTCGTTAGTTAAACCTCTTCAAGCAACGGAAGAAAAGAATTCTTCCTCGAGACAGGAAGATTCACAAGATGAGGAGGAGCTAACAGAAGCACCTATTGGCAGAGGAAGAACTAGCAAGGAACTTCGTCAGATTCTGCGAGATGCAGAGGACATCATCGGTGCGCCAAGAAACAATAAGAGGGAATGAAAACAACTAGATAGATATCAAGCATTAGTAGCTCAGGATGGGGAGCTTGCCAGTTTCCAGGAGGCAGCTCAACATCAAGTTTGGCTAGATGCGATGGTAGAGGAGTACAACTCCATAATGGTGAATGATGTTTGGGAGGTAGTGCCAAGGCCTCAAGATAGATCAGTGGTATGTTCGAGATGGATCTACAAGATCAAATACGATGCAGATGACAATGTAGAGAAATATAAAGCCAGGTTTGTGGCTAAGGGGTATGCTTAGAAGGAAGGAATTGACTACAAAGAGACCTTCACCCCGGTAGCCAGGTATACATCTATTAGAACCATGATATCTCTTGATGCACAGATGGGGTGGGAGATTCATCAGATGGATGTCAAAACGACATATCTGAATGCGGTGATAGAAGAAGAGATATACATTGAACAATAAGAGGGCTTTGAGACACATGAGAAGAAGTCTCATGTATGCAGGTTGAAGAAAGCCTTGTATGGGTTGACACAGACACCTAGAGCATGGTATGGTCAAATCGATGGCTACTTGCTGAAGATGGGATTTTTCAAGATTGATGCAAATTCAAATTTCTACTTTCTGGTTGTAGAGAATGAGCCGCTAATCTTAGTATTGTATGTGGATGATCTCTTTTTGACAAGATCATCCAGGCTCATTGGGGAATGCAAGAAGAATCTAGCCACAGATGTCGATATGAAGGATTTGGGACAAATGCATTATTTCCTAGGGTTGGAAGTTTGGCAGCAAAAGGGAGAGATCTTCCTTGGGAATACAAAAATCCTAAAGAAATTCAGGATGGAGGAATGTAGATCCATGGCTACTCCAATGATCACCAACTGGAAGAAGCTTGATGCATCAGAAGACAAGGATGTTGATCCCACCTTATACAGGCAGCTCATAGGGTCGTTGATGTATTTGGTAAATACCATGCTAGACATTTGCTACACTGTCAACACCCTTAGTCAGTACATGGTGGAACTGAAGAGGGCACACTGGGCAGTAGCCAAACATGTTCTCAGGTATTTACTGGGAACAGTCGATTATGGAATCTTGTACACCAGGAGTAAGGATATTAGATTGAGTGGATTTACTGATGCAGATTGGGCAGGAAGTTCAGTGGATCGGAAAAGTACCTTTGGGTACTGTTCCAACATTGGATCAGGAATGACCTCCTGGTGCAGTAGGAAACAGAAGTCCGTGGCTCTGAGCTCATATAAGGCAGAATATATGGCAGTGAGCACAGCTTCGTGTGAGGCAATGTCTTAGAAAATTGCTTGTGAACCTATTTCGAAGAAAAATGGAGGCGACTAGGATCATGTGTGATAATCAGTGTTGCATCAAGCTCTCTGAGAATCTAATGTTTCATGATCGGTCAAAGCATATTGATATCTGGTGTGACTGTCAGAGATTATGTCCAATGAGGAGCTGTATAGTTGAGCTACACTCCTACAGGAGAACAGGTGGGAGACATCCTCACCAAGGCCCTTGGAAGAGCAAAGTTTGATTATTTCAGGGAAAAGATGGGGATCATAAAGAATCGATTTCAGTGGCAGAAATGGGGGTGATGTTGCAATGCGATAGCAGTCAACAGTAGCACGGTGCAATGTGGCAGAGGGAGTTGTAGTGTAGATGTAGTGTTGGAAGAAAGGACCAACAACAACACAAATGTAGAGGGAGTTGCCGTACAGATGTAGCAGTGGCAGTGGTAGTGGCAGGACCATGGGCAGTGGTACAGGATGCAGAAGTGCAAAGGATGTTGGGCAGGGAGGCCTAACATCAGCGCAGGGACCGATGCTGAATGATCAGGGTGATACTCAGTGAGGAGTATTACTAGAGCACAGTCTTCGCTAAGAGGGAGTGTTGATTTGGGGTAGCATCAGATGTGCTCTAGCCATGAAAATTGGTGGAGAGGCTAAAACACATGAGATCTCCAAAGACCCAGAAATGGTTTGGGCACATTCTAACTTCTAACTGGTTTGGGAGATATAAAAATAATTAATATTTTTAATGGAGTTCCTAAGTCTAAACTTAGGAAAAGTAAAAGGTCAATGGGTATTAATATAAAATTGGGTTAGGAGGGTCCAAAAGTCATGGATCCAACCAAATCTAATCTTAGCCGTTGAATAGAGATTTAATCTCAGCCGTTGATGGACTGACAAGAAAAGTATAAGAAGAGGTTTGAGGGTCAGTTGGAGGACACACTGAGGGAGATCAGTTAGTGCAATTTCTGGAGCGGGGTTAGTTGAGAAATTCAAACTAGTGGTCTAGAGAGCAGCAGGCAGTAGCAAGTATGAAACAGAGAGTCGGGAGCAGCACTAGAAGACTAGCGTAGAGGTTGGAGAGGCAGATGCAAAGGCAGTAGTAAACTATGCAGTCACTATAGGGCCTGCCTGGGTGACGCAGAGGCCCAATGCAGACGCAGAGAGGCAGGGGTTGACGCAATGTGTCTCGGAGCTACGCAGAGGTCAGCCAGGCTGACGTTGAGACTGAGAGAAGTGCTGGAGAATTTTTCTCTCTGTTGGGTAAGCCAGTTTGGCAACTTGTTGTATTGAAGAATTGCTGAACAATAAAATCCTCCCTTGCTACACTAGTTTTCTCACATTGGGTTTTTCCGGGGACTGTTGTCCAAAATATCTGTGTCGATGTGTTGATTCTTGTCCATGTGTTTGTTTCTGTATTATGGTGTGATATTTGCAACAAAATTTATTTTAATGTTCATTGAAGGAATTTCATAAATAACTTCTTGGAAAATAAGTAGGTAAAGTAAATCAGTTGTTGCAGTGATAGAATTTTCACATGGTATCAGAGCAAGTAATCAGAGACAGTAAGGGAAAATCAATTATGGGTTGAGACCATGATGCAGAGGCATCTACACTAGGAGACTCGCACAGATTTTTAGAAAATTGCACAAGAGTGATTTCAATTTCTCTATGTTGGCTTCTAGGCTGGAAGAAGAAGTGGCTTGTATGACTAGTTCTGCATCATCAGAGGTATGGTATATAGATAGTGGATCCTCTTGGCATATAACGGGAATCTGTGAATGTTTCTCAGATTATCGGGAGGAGAAGATGAACTTTCAGATCTCCATGGGGAACAAGGCAAAGTGTACTCCAGTAGGGACTGGTACCATAGTTTTTCAAACAGAATTGGGAGAGCGGTTCCGTGCTACCAATGTGCTGCATGTACCAGGGTTGGGGATGAATTTACTTTCCGTGTCGCAACTTCAAAGCAAAGGCTATGACGTCTTCTTCATTAAGGAGAAAGTACACGTCAAACACTTGAGCTGAAAAAAGAAAGTGCAGATCGGGATCAAAAGTAACAGGTTGTATAGACTACAATTAGAATCACCTATTGAACTAATATGCAGTCATAGAGACAAAGATTTGAATGGACTATGGCACAAAAGAATGGGACATTTGCACCATGGGGCTCTGAGAATTCTCAGGAGCATTGTAATAGGAGTTTCGGATCCTAGTACGGAACGAGATGATGTATGCAGAGGATGTGCTCTAGGAAAGTATGGCAAAGCAACATTTCCTAGAAGAAAAAACAAGGCCAAGACTGTTCTAGTATTGATACACTTAGATATCTGCAGACCTATGTCCACTAAAGCTCTTAGTGGTGCTTAGTACTTCCTTACCTTCATTGATGACCACTCAAGGAAAACTTGGATTTATTTTCTGAACACCAAGGATGAGGTTTTTTGTCGATTCAAAGAGTTCAAGGCTCTGGTGGAGAATTTGACTAGGAAGAAAATAAAAGTTTTGCGCTCAGATAATGGTGAAGAGTATGTTGATAAGGACTTCACTGAGTTTTGTGCAAAGGAGGGCATCTGTAGAGAGTGGACAACTCCTTACAATCCAGAGTAGCAGAAAGAAAGAACAGGACTATTGTATAAGCAGCGAGGGCCATGATGTATGATCAGGATATGCCAAAATTCCTGTGGGCGGAAGCATGCAACACAACAATCTATGTCCAGAACAGGAATTCTCATTGGGCATTGGGCAAGATTACTAGTAGAGAGTGGACAACTCCTTACAATCCAGAGTAGAATGGAGTAGCAGAAAGAAAGAACATGACTATTGTATAAGCAACTAGGGCCATGTTGTATGATCAGGATATGCCAAAATTCCTGTGGGCGGAAGCATGCAACACAACAATCTATGGAATCCTCATTGGGCATTGGGCAAGATTACCCTAGAGAAAGTTTTCACAGGGAAGACACCTGAAGTTAGTCATTTCAAGATATTTGGGAGTTTAGCATATTGCTGCGTACTCGAGGAAAAGAGGAAAAAGCTGGATCAAACTGCATAAAAAGGGTATCTAGTGGGATATAGCGAGAACGCTAAGGAATACAAAATCTATCTTCTTGATAGCAGGAAGGTAGTGGTTTGACGAAATGTGAAGTTCATGGAGGACAGGGCTTTCAGAAAATCTCGTGAAATGCCTTTGAGGAGTAGTCAAAAGAGGAGCCATTAGTTAAACCTCTTCAACCAATGGAAGTAAAGAATTCTTCCTTGGGTCAGAAGGATTCGCAGGATGAGGAGGAGTTAACAAAAGCACTTGTTGGCAGAGGAAGAACTAGCAGGGAACTTCGTCAGATTTTGCGGGATGTAGAGGACTTCGTTGGTGCGCCAAGAAACAATAAGAGGGAGCAAAAACAACCAGATAGATATTAGGCATTAGTAGCTTAGGATGGGGAGCCTGCCAGTTTCCAAGAGGTAGATCAACATCGGGTTTGGCTAGATGCGATGGTAGAGGAGTACAACTCCATAATGGTGAACAATGTCTGGGACGTAGTTTCAAGGCCTCAAGACAGATCAATGGTAGGTTCGAGATATATCCACAAGATCAAATACACTGTAGACGACAGTGTAGAGAAATATAAAGCCAGGTTGGTGTCTAAGGGGTATGCTTAGAAGGAAGGAATTGACTACGAAGAGACCTTCGCCCCAGTAGGCAAGTATATATCTATTAGAATTGTGATATCCCTTGCAGAACAGTTGAGGTGGGAGATTGATTAAATGGATGTCAAAACGATATTTCTGAACGCGATGATAGAAGAAGAGGTATACATTGAACAACCAAAGGGCTTTGAGACACATGAGAAGAAGTCTCAGGTATGCTTAGAAGGAAGGAATTGACTACGAAGAGACCTTCGCCCTAGTAGGCAAGTATATATCTATTAGAATTGTGATATCCCTTGCAGAACAGTTGAGGTGGGAGATTCATCAAATGGATGTCAAAACGACATTTCTGAACGCGATGATAGAAGAAGAGGTATACATTGAACAACCAAAGGGCTTTGAGACACATGAGAAGAAGTCTCATGTATGCAGGTTGAAGAAAGCCTTGTATGGGTTGAAACAGGCACCTAGAGTATGGTATGGTTGAATAGATGGCTACTTGCAAAAGATGGGATTTGTCAAGATTGACACAAATCCAAATCTCTACTATCTGATTGTAGAGAATGAGCCGCTAATCTTAGTATTGTATGTGGATGATCCCTTTCTGACATGATCATCCAGGCTCATCGGGGACTACAAGAAGAATCTAGCCACAAAATTCAATATGAAGGATTTGGGACGAATGCATTATTTCCTAGGGTTGGATGTTTGGTAGCAAAAGGGAGATCTTCCTTGGGCAAGGGAAATATGCTACAAAAATCCTAAAAAGATTCAAGATGGAGGAATGTAGACCCATGGCTACTCCAATGATCACCAACTGGAAGAAGATTGATGCATCAGAAGACAAGGATGTTGATCCCACCTTATACAGGCAGCTCATAGGGTCCCTGATGTATCTGGTCAATACCAGGCTAGACATTTTCTATGCTGTCAACACCCTCAGTCAGTTCATGGTGGAACCGAAGAGGGCGCACTGGGCAGCAACCAAACATGTTCTCAGGTATTTACAGGGAACAGTCGATTATGGACTCTTATACACCAGGATTAAGGTTATCAGATTGAGTGGATTTACTGATGTAGATTGGGCATGAAGTTCAGTGGATTGGAAAAGTACCTCTGGGTACTGTTTCAACATTGGATCAGGAATGACCTCCTGGTCATTCCTGGCTTTGAGCTCATCTAAGGCAGAATATATGGCGGCAAGCACAGCTTTGTGTGAGGCCATATGGCTCGAAAAATTGCTTGTGAACCTATTCTGAAGAAAAATGGAGGCGACCAAGATCATGTGCGATAATCAGAGTTGCATCAAGCTCTCTGAGAATCCAATGTTTCGTGATTGGTCAAAGCATATTGATATCCGGTGTCACTTTGTTAGAGATTGTGTCCAACGAAGAGCTGTACAGTTGAGCTACACTCCTACTGGAGAACAAGTGGTAAACATCCTCACCAAGGCCCTTAGAAGAACAAAGTTTGATTATTTCAGGGAAAAGATGTGGATGATAAAGAATCCTCTTCAGTAAGCGGAAATGGGGGTGATGTTGTAGTGCGGTAGTAGTTAGCAGTAGCACGGTGCAACGCGGTAGAGGGAGTTGCAGTGGTAGAAGAAAGGACTAGCAACAACACATGCAGAGGAGTTGCCGTACAAATGCAGCAGTGGCAGTGGCAGGACCATGGGCAACAGTATAGGATGCAACAGTGCAGAGAATGTTGGGTAGGGAGGCCTAGCATCAACATAGGGACCGATGTTGGATGATCAGGGTGATACTTTGTGAGGAGTATTACTAGAGCACAACCCTCGCTAGGAGGGAGTGTTGATTTGGGGTAGCATCGGATGTGCTCTAGCCATGAAAATTGGAGGAGAGGCTAAAGCACATGAGATCTCCAAGACACAGAAATGGTCTGGGCAGATTCTTACTGATTTGGAGGTATTAAAATAATTAATATTTTTAATGGAGTTCGTAACTCTAAACATAGGAAAAATAAAATATTAATGGGTATTAATATAAAATTTGGTTAGAAGGGTCCAAAATTAAGGGATAGAGTCAAATCTAATCTTAGCCATTGATTAGAGATTTAATCTTGGTTGTTGATGGGCCAATGAGAAAAGTATAAGAAGAGGCTTGTGGGTCAGTTGGAGGACACACTGAGGGAGACTAGTCAGTTTGATTTCTGGAGCGGGGTTAGTTAAGAAATTCGAACTAGTGGTCTTGAGAGCAGTAGGAGGTAGTAAGTACGAAACAGAGAGTCGGGAGCAGCACCAGAAGACCGGTGCAGAGGTTGGAGAGGCTGACACAGAGTCTCTCAGGCAGACAGAGAGGCAACAACAAATTGCGCAGTCACTGGAGGGACTGTGTGGGTGACTCAGAGAGGCCCAGTGCTGACGCAGAGAGGCAGGGGCTGACACAGAGTGTCTGGGAGCTACTCAGAGGTTAGCTAGGCTTACGCTGAGACTAAGAGAAGTATTGGTGAATTTTTCTCTCTATTGGGTAAGCCAGTTTGGCATCTTGTTGTACTGAAGAATTGCTGAATAACAAAATCTTCCCTTGCTGCACTGGTTTTCCCACATTGGGCTTTTTCGGTCATTGTTGTCCAAAATATCTGTGTCGATGTGTTGATTCTTGTGCATGTGTTTGTTTCTGTATTATGGTGTGATATCTGCAACACAATTTATTTTAATATTTATTGAAGGAATTTCATAAATAACTTATTGGAAAATAAGTAGGTAAAGTAAATCAGTTGTTGCAGTGATAGAATTTTCACGTGGTATCGGAGCAAGCAATCAAAGATAGGAAGGGAAAATCAATTATGGGTCGAGACCATGATGCAGAGGCATCTACATTAGGAGACTAGCACAAATTTTCAGAAAATTGCACAAAATAAGTGATTTTGATTTCTCTATGTTGGCTTCCAGGCTGGAAGAAGAAGTGGCCTGTATGACTAGTTCTGCATCATCAGAGGTATGGTATATAGACAGTGGAGCCTCTTGGCATATGACGGGAATCTAGGAATGTTTCTCAGATTATCGGGAGGAGAAGATGAACTTTCAGATCACCACGAGGAACAAGGCAAAGTGTACTCCAGTAGGGAGGGGTACCATAGTTTTTCAAACTGAATCGGGAGAGCAGTCTCGTGCTACCAATTTGCTTCATGTACCAGGATTGGGGATGAACTTGCTTTCCGTGTCGCAACTTCAAAGCAAAGGCTGTGGCGTCTTCTTCATCAACTCGAAAGTATACGTCAAGCACTCGAGTTGGAAAAAGAAAGTGCAAATCGGGATCAAAAGTAATAGGTTGTATAAACTACAACTAGAATCACCAATGGCACTAATAGGCAGTCATGGAGACAAAGATTTGAACGAACTAAGGCACAGAAGAATGGGACATTTGCACCATCGGGCTTTGAGAATTCTTAGGAGCATTGTAACAGGGATTTTGAATCTTAGTACGGAATGAGATGATGTATGCAAAGGATGTGCTCTAGGAAATTATGCCAAAGCAAGATTTCCTAGAAGTAAAAACAGGGCCAAGAGTGTACTAGGACTGATACACTCAGATATCTATGGACCAATGTCCACTAAAGCTCTTAGTGGTGTGGAGTACTTCCTTACTTTCATTGATGACCACTCAAGGAAAATGTGGATTTATTTTCTGAAAACCAAGGTCGAGGTTTTTTGTCGATTCAAAGAGTTCAAGGCTCTGGTGGAGAATCTGACTGGGAAGAAAATAAAAGTTTTGCACTTAGATAATGGTGGAGAGTATGTCGATAAGGTCTTCATTGATTTTTGAGCTAAGCAGGGCATCAGATGAGAGTGGACAACTCCTTGCAATCCATAGTAGAGTGGAGTAGCAGAAAGAAGAAGCTAGGGCCATGATGTATGATCAAGATATGCCAAAATTCCTGTGGGCGGAAGCATGCAACACAACTGTCTATGTTCAGAACGAGACTCCTCATCGGGCATTGGGCAAGATTATTCTAGAGAAAGTTTTCACAGGGAAAATGCCTGAAGTCAGTCATTTCAGGATATTTGGGAGTTTAGCATATTTCTGCATACCCGAGGAAAAGAGGAAAATGCTAGATCAAACTGTGGAAAAAGGGTATCTAGTGGGATATAGCGAGAACGCTAAGGCATACATAATCTATCTTCTTGGGAGCAGGTAGGTAGTGGTTCGACGAGATGTGAAGTTCATGGAGGATAGAGCTTTCAGAAAATCTTGTGAAATGCCTTCCAAGGAGCAGTCAAAAGAGGAGCCGTTGGTTAAACCTCTTTAACCAACTGAAGTAAAGATTTCTTCCTTGGGTCAGGAAGATTCACAGGATGAGGAGGAGCTAATAGAAGCACTTGCTGGCAGAGGAAGAACCAACAGGGAACTTTGTTAGATTTTGCGGGATGCAAAGGAGTTCATCAGTGTGCCAAGAAACAATAAGAGGGAGCGAAAACAACCAAATAGATATCAGGCATTAGTAGCTCAGCCTGCCAATTTCCAGGAGGTAGCTCAACATCAGGTTTGGCTAGATGCGATGGTAGAGGAGTACAACTCCATAATGGTGAATGTTGTTTGGGAGGTAGTGCCAAGTCCTCAAGACAGATCAGTGGTAGGTTCGAGATGGATCTACAAGATCAAATACGCTGCAGATGACAGTGTAGAGAATTATACAACCAGGTTTGTGGCTAAGGGGTATGCTCAGAAGGAAGGAATTGACTACGAAGAGACCTTCGCCTTGGTAGCCAGGTATACATCTATTAGAATCGTGATATCCCTTGCGACACAGATGGGATGGGAGATTCATCAGATGGATGTCAAAACGACATTTCTGAATGCGGTGATAGAAGAAGAGGGCTTTGAGACACATGAGAAGAAGTCTCATGTATGCAGGTTGAAGAAAGCTTTGTATGGGCTGAAACAGGCACTTAGAGCTTGGTATGGTCGAACTGATGGCTACTTGTAAAAGATGGGATTTGTCAAGAGTGACACAGATCCAAATCTCTACTATCTAGTTGTAGAGAATGAGCTGCTAATCTTAGTATTGTGTGTGGATGATATCTTTCTGATAGGATCATCTAAGCTCATCGGGGACTGCAAGAAGAATCTAGCCACAGAATTCGATATGAAGGATTTGGGACGAATGCATTATTTCCTAGGGTTGGATGTTTGGCAGCAAAAGGGAGATCTTCCTTGGGCAAGGGAGATATGCTACAAAGATGACCTCTTGGTGCAGTAGGAAACATAAGTCTGTGGCTCTGAGCTCATCTGAGGTAGAATATATGGCTGCGAGCACAACTTCGTGTGAGGCCATATGGCTCAGAAAACTGCTTTTGAACCTATCCCAAAGAAAAATGGAGGCGACTAGGATCACGTGCGATAATCAGAGTTGCATCAAGCTCTCTGAGAATCCAATGTTTCATGATCGGTCAAAGCATATTGATATCCAATGCCACTTTGTCAAAGATTGTGTCCAACGAGGAGCTGTACAGTTGAGCTACACTTCTATAGGAGAACAGGTGGCAGACATCCTCAACAAGGTCCTTGGAAGAACAAAGTTTGATTATTTTAGGGAAAAGATGGGGATGATAAAGAATCCATTTCAGTAGCAGAAATGGGTGTGATATTGCAGTGCGATAGCAGTATGTAGGAGCACGGTGCAACGTGGTAGAGGTAGTTGTAGTGTAGATGCAGTGTTGGAAGAAAGGACCAGCAACAACATGGATGTAGAGGGGGCTGCCGTACAAATGCAGCAGTGGCAGGACCATGGGTAGCAGTACAGGATGTAGCAGTGCAGAGGATATTGGGCAGGGAGGCCTAGCATCAGCATAGGGACTGATGCTGGATGATTAGTGTGATACTTAGTGAGGAGTATTACTAGAGCACAGTCCTCGCTAAGAGGGAGTGTTGATTTGGGGTAGCATCAAATGTGCTCTAGCCATGAAAATTGGTGGAGAGACTAAAGCACATGAGATCTACAAGACCCAGAAATGGTTTGGAAAGATTCTAACCGGTTTGGGAGATATTAAAATAATTAAAATTTTTAATGGAGTTCCTAAGTCTAAACTTAGGAAAAATAAAATATTAATGGGTATTAATATAAAACTGGGTTAGAAGGGTCCAAAAGTCATGGATCAAGCCAAATCTAATCTTAGTCGTTGATTAGAGATTTAATCTTCGTTGTTGATGGACCAACGAGAAAAGTATAAGAAGAGGCTTGAGGGTTAGTTGGAGGACACACTGAGGGAGACTAGTCAGTTTGATTTTTGGAGCGGGGTTAGTTGAGAAATTCAAAGTAGTGGTCTGGAGAGCAGTAGGAGGCAACAAGTACAGAACAGAGAGTCGGGAATAGCACCAGAAGACCAGCGTAGAGGTTGGAGAGGCAGATGCAGAGATAGCAATAGACTGCGCAGTCACTGGAGCATGGGTGACACAGAGAGACCCAGTGCTGACGCAGAGAGGCAGGGGCTGACATAGAGTGTCTGGGAGCTACATAGAGGCCAACCAGGTTGACACTGAGATTGAGAGAAGTGTTGGAGAATTTTTCTCTCTGTTGGATAAGCCAGTTTGGCAACTTGTTGTACTGAAGAATTGCTAAATAATAAAATGCTCCCTTGCTGCACCGATTTTCCCACTTTGGGTTTTTCTGGGGACTGTTGTCCAAAATATTTGTATCGATGTGTTGATTCTTGTGCATGTGTTTGTTTCTGTATTATGGTGTGATATCTGTAGCAGAATTTATTTTAATGTTTATTGAAGGAATTTCATAAATAACTTATTGGAAAATAAGTAGGTAAAGTAAATTAGTTGTTTGCAGTGATAAAATTTTCACAAAAATATGGGGTAGCGAAAGATAGATGGCCAACATCAGACTTGAGACCTGTGAACACTTCTTCGGTGGTCTTGTTTGTTCGATGCTTGATGAGGCATGCTTATTTGAATATATATGACAACATTTGTTGCTTCTCCTTAAAGGAACTTCGACAACTTTCTATGATGGAGCATGGCACGAGCGACTTCTACAATAGACTTGTTCTTTCTTTTAGCTATTCCATTTTGTTCGGGAGTATAAGGCACAATTATCTCTTTCTTGATACCTTCCTTCTTGTAATAATCGATGAACTCATTCGAATTGTACTCTCCATCATTGTTAGACCTGAATATCTTGGTTTTCTTCCCTGTTTGATTTTCGTCCAAAGCTTTCAACTCCTTGAAAATTTCGATGGCTTCATCCTTGTGCTATAAATAATATATCCACATATTTTTTGAGAAATCATCAATGAAAGTGATGTAATAGAGATGGTCACCAATAGAATGTACGAGGATCAGATTGTGAAAATTCGGCTAACCCTGAATCCTATTGCAACAACCGATGTTATTTCTTCTATTTGTTAATTTAATTAAACAAATTATTTGTTGTGTGCTACGATAAATATCGAAACAAATACATTACAACCTTCACAAAACAAATATTGCTGAAGAAATAAAAACGCTGGAAGAAATAGATGCACACACACAAAATACACCGTTATTTTTGGACTAAGTCCTTGGAGAAACCCATCTCGGGAAAACTGGTTTAGCATTTGAGGGTTTTAATATTATGTAGTAGTAAATTTAAGTACAAGACTATGGATGCTCAAATCTAGCAATTCATATAGAGAAATTATTGACACTAAATCTAGTGAGAAATATCTCATTTGACACTAACCTTGGCTCAACTTGAGATGTTCTTTCTACCTCTACACAGTCACTGCGTCAGCCTACGTATTATTGTGTCCCATAACTCGGAACTGCTTCCCTCTCGCTATTTGATCAACTGCTGTCTGGAAGATGGATCCTCTTGGCCTTTGGAATCTCTCTTCGGCTTTTGGCACTGAATCACTACTTCTCCCCAACAAAATACAAAATCCCCTCTGAAGAACTATGCTGCCTCTGTGTGGTTTGCGATGCCTCTCTGTGGAACTCATTGCCTATCTGCAATGCACTCACCGGAGATGGAAAAACTTACTCTGGCCTTACTATCCCTGCCCCTCTCTCACTGCTCCGAGCTCACTATCTCTCTCTCCGGCAACTCAACTGCTATTCAGGAAATCGATCTTCCAGTGAAATCAAACTATTGGTGTGTCTTCTCCAAGCCCCATTGAGTTTCTTCTTATAATCTGTCGTTGAGACATCAACGACCATGATTCAAACTTAATCGATGGCTCAGATTGACTAGAACTCAATCCATGTCTTTTTCTAGAAGATTCTCACCATGACTTAATTAATAGTAAATACCTTTTAATTAATATTATTCCCTAAGTTTAGACTTAGAAAACATTAAAAACTAATTAGTTATTTTAATTAAGTCATCTCTAGGTGGAATTTCCAGAAAAGATTTCTGGGTTTTGGAAAATACATGTATTTTAGCCTCTCCACCAAATTTTGTGGCTAGAACACATCTGAAGCTACAAAAACTAAGACAAACCACATATATTGGAATGTATAAGTTGGAGGATGTCATTTGTCTTCTTCTCACTAGAGGGGAATGGCCCGCTTGTCTTCTTTCCATTGGCACAACCTGGACATACTCCATCATGTTGGCTTGAACATCGGGAATGCTAGAGACCAATTTATTCAATTTCGGAAGAGCATCATAATGTAGATGGGCCAATCCTTGGTGCCATAGCTCACTTAGATGAGTAGAATCATGGACCAATGCTAGAAGAGGTCTTCCAGTCACTCTATAGAGTCCTTCAAATCTCGATCCCAATGTGAATGCATCTCTCATAGGTGATCCAACAAGCCAAGTAAGAACCTTTCCCTTGATGAGGGAAACCCTCATCCCTATGTCTTCCAATGTAGATATTGATACCAAATTCTTTTTCAACTCTAGCACATACATCACATCATGGAGCAAAATAGATTCCCCGGAATCCAAATGAAATTTGACGAACCCAAAGCCTGTAATGGGATGAGTTGAGTTGTCTCCAAGAATAATTTTAAAATTTGACTCCCTCTCTACCAAATTAGAGAGAACTTCCTTATACTAGAGAAACAGTAAGTGGCCCCACTATCAACTAACCAACTATCCCACAAATCTAGAGGAGAACAACTAGTGAGAGCAAAAATAAGAATACATTCATAATGATTTCCAACACTAGTTTCATACCTGGAGTATCTTGACTTCTTTTGAGGACGATGATCTTCTTCATGATCACTTGGAGCATCTCTTCCTCTTCGATCATCAAACCTGTTGTTGCTGCTTCTAGTGTTGTAGCATGGACCATTGTTCTTCTCGGGGCAATCTCGATCATAATGACCTTTCTTGTGATAATTGTAACATTCAATGTGAAATGATGCTCTATCATTCCTTCTCTTTGACTTTCGAAGAGGAGGCTTTCTTGAATTTGATGGACCTCCTTTTTCTTTTTTCTTCTTGTTTTGGGTGACAAATGCAGTGGATTCTCCCTCTTTATGTTTTTGAATTCTTCCCCTTGATATCGTCATTGATTCTTCTTAAGTGAGCTTTACAACAATCTCATTAAATGATGGGAAGATATTGTTGTTGCTTATAGTAGTAATGAAGGTTTCCCAAATGGGAGGGAGACCACTAATAGTTACAATCACCAATTCCCTGTCAGACATAGTTTCTCCAACTCTTTGCAATTGATCTCTAAGACGAGATATCCTCATAATGTAGGATTGCACAAAATCTCCTTTGTTCATCTTTATATCTTTGAGTTGATCTTTCAAGGAGAGGATTTCATTCAAATTGTTGACTTCATACATGTCGGTTATCTTATCATACATATGCTTATACTTTCCCAAGTTTCCAACATATGCAAGTCAGTGTAGCATGATTCTTATAAGACCCGTGAGTACTTGCGGGTCTTGACAGGTTTTATAGTTTGACAGGTCACTTGCATAGAACCTGCAGTTTCTACGCGTACTCACCAAAACCCGCATAAAACTCGACTACCCTCATTGAACCTTTGAAGAAGCACATAGGACTTGCATAAGACCTGTGGAGACCCTCAAAATTTGATTTTTTTAAATTAATTTTTTTTTTTTTTGGAGATCATGGGGAGGGAAAGGGAAGGTTTTATAGTTTGACAGGTCACTTGCATAGAACCTCCAGTTTCTACGCGTACTCACCAAAACCCGCATAAAACTCGACTACCCTCATTGAACCTTTGAAGAAGCACATAGGACTTGCATAAGACCTGTGGAGACCCTCAAAATTTGATTTTTTTAAATTTAATTTTTTTTTTTTTTGGAGATCATGGGGAGGGAAAGGGAAAATGGAGGGGAAATTTTGTGGAGTCTTATACGAGTCATTCCCAAGTCTTATAAGGGTCACCAAGTCAATAGTCAGACGAGTCTTATACGAGTACGAGTTGTGCAACATTGATGCAGGTAGATTATCTTGTAAACCATCAACTATAATTTGCTTTGCTTTTAACTCACCTTTCTTGTACTTGTTCTTGGCAACAACAGAAGCATTCTTTGGAGGCTCAAGTACTTTTCCTTGAATGTATTCCCAAACATCATTATTATTAGCTATGTTCTCCAACCTGATCTTCCATGCAACAAAGTTAGATGAGTCACCCAACTTCTCATGTTCCTTTAAGAAAGAGAAAGACATCTTGACTTGATTAAATAGGCTCTTTCAACTTTCCAAAGATGATTGCTTTAATGCTTGTCTCCTTTTGGGCTTGTTCTTCACCTTAGCTATTGTTAGGGTCCTATAATAATAGGATTCATAATTTTGAATTGACTATGATTAGTCTTGTAATGTTATACATACTTTTGTTTTATGCAAAATGTTTTCCTATATTAAAAATACAAAATGTAAAGAGGGTGCAGTCCTAAAAGAATAATCAAAGGACCAAAAGAAAGAAAAAGATCAAAAAGATATAAAATATGAACCCCCAAAAAAGATAACAATAGATCATGAAAGTGTGCAAATTCAAATACCACTCCTTTTTACTTTACTTTGCAAAATAATATTGTGTGCAGCTTGTCAAAAATGCTACAATCCATGATGATCAAATAGTTTAATCTTGATTCATTCATGCTTTAAATTTCATGTTGATAGATAGAGAATAAATATCTAGTCAAATTGTTTAATCTTGACAGATCAGTAATTAGGTAGAGAATAATAATGAGCTCATCAATTTAATCTGAGCCATGGGAAGTTATAAGGTAAGAATTAGATAGTTTTCTTATCAAGAAATAAAGGGTCAACAAGTTCAAATGCACCCAATGAATGAAAAGAAAATGCTAGGGTAAATAAAGGGTAGGCAGAAGAAGTTTCGGAAATATACAAGGTTGCCAGCTCAAATGCACCTTCATCATGCTAATCCTATGTTTTATGTGTAAGAGGAGTTATCAAAGGCAAAGGACATTCACTAAAGCTTATTCACTAATTTCCCCTCATTTCACTTAACCCTTTATTAATTTTCCCCTTCTTCATTATCCTTTCATTACCTTTCTTTCCTTAACTCTTTTCCCCTTCATCATTTTTAAGCACCATTTCCTTTCATTTCCCCTTGTAAAATATCCCTTCCCCTTCATTTCACTTTCCCCCTTATTTCATCCCATTTCCCCTTCCCAAAACCTCTTTTCCCTAGTGTGAAAACCATTCCCATCGCAAATAATAACCTCCCCTTTATTAATTTCCCTTTTTCCTTAAAAGCCCATTAAAACTTCTTTATCCTAAGTTATGCCCTAACTTATAGTCCCGCTTTATGTATTTAACCCCCCACATTATAATTCCTCGACCCTCACTAAACCTTTGAATGTATTAAACCCGCAACATTATTTATCGTCGGGCCCCGCCAACCACATTCCAACTTCGCCCTCGCAACTCCGTCGCGCGATAGCCCTCAGATCAAACACTCCCACATCTGACGGCCCATATCCATATCGCGCACTTCCATTGTTCGACAGTTAAAATCCCAAAAGCACGTGAGATTCACAGTTTTGGCTGATCACTGTTTCGCTACATGGCAGCACCATGTTGTATTGCGTGCTCTTGAAAAATACATCCCTCCACCCAAAAGCGATGCGATATTGCATAAAACCACCTCCCCACGTAAAATGAAACCAACCCACTGTTCATTTTTTAATCCCGTGCCCAAGTTTAACCACTGTTGGTTAAAAACAAAAAAAAACCCCTTTTCACTCTTTTCACTCATTTTCGTTGCAAATACCTCTATTAACCAATTCCAACGCCTGGGAACCTTGCTCAAGTGTTTTCTAACCATTTGCAACCTGAAGACCTTGCCGACTCCCAATTGAAGCAGCACACAGACAATTGAAGCCTCAAAAACCTCTGCTGCTACCACAAAACCCTGTCTACACACTTAATCGTTGTTTTTCTAGGTATTCTTGAAAGAACTAGAATGACCCTGTGCAGCACACAGACAATTGAAGCCTCAAAAACCTCTGCTGCTACCACAGAACCCTGTCTACACACTTAATCGTTGTTTTTCTAGGTATTCTTGAAAGAACCAGAATGACCCTGTAATTAAGCTCTGCACAATTGTTTATATAAGGTTAATTAATTGAATTAATTAAAAAACCTTGCCAAACTGAAGAAACCCACTGTGCATCCGAAGAAACCTTTTCCGGCAGACTATATTCACCCTTCCCATTGTTCCAGAGCTTTTAAACCTACTCCTAAAGCCAGAGAAAGAGTAATTCAAATTGAAATAAACCGAATTATGGCTTCCCAGGCATTCTAAATGAGAAACCCCTGCAAACCCCTCACTTGGACATTGACCACCTCCCATTGGCCAACAAAGGTTTTCAAATTAAAGACACATCCACCTCTAGCCATCTATTAAAACTCCATTGCTAGAGTAAAGATAAATTCCTTAACGAGAATGATGACATTCACCTATGAGAATCAAATTTGCCCAAATACTTGTTCTCACAAGTATACTTGTTCCCAGAAATCATCCATTTCTGCCAAGCTTGCTATATCCCAAGTCAAAGAGCCATAGCCTCTCCTGATCAACAGATTTTATTCACCATTACTGCAAAGTCAATAAATCAAATGTTGCAGGGCTAGCCAAGCCCAAATGAAACCCCATTCTCCATTGAAAACCTACTTGAACTTTACATAAAGCTGAACCTTCCCAAGAGAGCTCAAATCTTTCAGACTTTCATCCTAGAAGAGTCTCATACTCCTATAGACAATCCTCCATGCTCTGCCACCATTTTCTCTGAGAGGGCAAGACAAATTGTAACCATGCTGTCTTGTATCCTTGGGTATACTACTGATGAATTTGCAGATGAACCTATACTTGCTTTCCTCTCTATATTTTGCCCAGGCAAGCCTCCAGCTGCAATTTTCAATTTTGCCCAATTCTTGGTAGATAGAATCCATGATCAATTTATCAGACTGCCAAATGAAAGAGTATTCAAATACTCTTCAGTATTGTTCCACATGTTCCTATATTTCCAGTCAGACAAGTTTCCAGTCAGCATCCAAAAATTAGACACTAGGGGCCAACCAAGACCTGTCATCTTTTGGACACCCTTAATCCAAAAATATTCCACTATTTTTAGTTATAAGGAGTTCATTGATTCCTTTGTTCATCTAGTTGTAGATATGCTAACCAGTAGTAATCAATCCATGATTAGTGATGAGATAAAAAGAGTTTTGCAGTTGTCTAAAAATAATAGAGTAGGAGACTGGTATCTATACCAGGACCACACTGAAATAAGATGGATGCCAGCTCACTCCCTACAAGCTGCCTAGATATCTCCCCATGAGAGTATTTGCATTAGAATATTTCAGACAGATCATAAACTCAGATGATGTCAATTTTCTGTCAGCTAGGAAGAAAACACCATTTAAGATCAAAAACTAGCTGGGCCCTTTTATTTGTAATAATTGGGAAGTTGGACAAGAAGCAGAGGAAATTTTACAACGAATGAAATTCAGTAGCAGTTTCATGTGGCAGTATGACCCTAATGGAGTCATAAACAAATTAAGGCTCAAATTCAAATTAAGCCCTTTTATGCGTGACTCCAGGCCAGTCATTGAAAAATAGTCAGAGTGGTTGGAAAATACCTTAATAGATGTGGAAAAGCAGATAGATACTAGTTCCTTTTTGCAGATTCCAACCCTACAGGAACAAATGGGTATTAGTCCCATTCTATAGACTCCATCCATGCAGGACATAAATGTAAAAAGAACCAGGGAAGAAGGTTCTAGCTCTAAAATGGATACTATAAATGACAGGTTTGAAATCATGTACAGGAAGAAGCCCAAGCTTAATCTTGTAAATGAACAAGAAGAGACCATTGAGATACTTGAAATCATTGATACTGACATAGTGGTTAAAAAGAATACAACTCCAACAGTTTCAGAGGAAAATCATCAACCTTCCACCTCAAATACTCAGATTATTGAAAAACAACTTAGTATTGAAGTCTCTTCATCCAACAAACCAGTGGATAAAGAGGAAGATATAAAAGAGAAGTACAAAGAAATCAAGTTGAGGAATGAGGCATTGAAGGCTAAAACATATGCCCAATACTTCAAACAGACTCCTAGCAATTAGAAGAGGTTAATGTCAGCTTTTGACATTAAAACTGGTAAAATGCAAATGACCTTTTTGCAGCCTACAGTACGACAGCCTAAAACATCAGCGGATTATAGGACGACAGTGTTAGAAGTTTTGGCCAGGGATGTTCACCTTATTGGTCAAATTGAATTTCATAAGTAGGCAGGTGAAATGATTTACTCGACAACGACTAACAAAGTAATAACTGTGCAGAAACTTCAAAGTTCTTTAGACAACATCACAACACAGTGTAAGCTAGAAAAAGCATCTTCACAGACCAAGGATAATAGAATCAAGTCACTGGAGGACTTGGTGATTGAAATTGGATATAATCCAAATGACATCAAGTTAGTAGAAAAGCTCATAACGAAGAAAAATGAAGACATTGCTGCTTTGAAGAAACAACTGAAGTTGCCTCCCTTTGAACATCCATAGACCAAAGAGGTCCTAGAGAGCTAAACCCAACAGGATGAAATGATGGATCTCATTCTTCAACTAAATGCTCAATTGAAAGAAATGGAGAATGAATTGGACAATTTAATACAGCTGAAACAGGCCAGCTCTGAGATAGCTACTGTCATTGCTATCCCTATAGTCACTTCAGTAGTTCCTTCCACTTTGGCAGTTTCATTGGCCCCAACAGCTCCAGTAGCTATAACACTTCCAACTGCATCAGCAACTACATCAACAATAGGTTGAACAACAACAATAGCTCATCCAAGTGATGAAGCAAGTAAATTGGTCAAAACCATGGAGGACATGTCCATTCACACCACTAAAATAAATAGACTTAAAGAACAGATAAAAAGTCTAGAGGATGAGAAGAAACTGGCTCAAATTATGCATAAAAATGAAGTACACAAGTCAAATAGGTTGACTGAGAGGATAAATAACTTAGAAAAGGAATAAACATTGAAGGAACCACTTGCCCAAGCAAAAGAGCAGCTATGGACCAATATCATTGACTCTATCAGTGATATTTGGCCATCTATACAAGTTATCTTTGAACAAAATGATTTAGTCAAAGAGGCTGGTGATGCAATTCAAAGGGTTAAGGTCGAACTTGGAAATATGTTAGAAGAAGCCTCAAGAATAATACAATTCCTTAACTCAAAGAATAAATATGAATTGCAGGAGCTTGGCATAGCTGACAGAATTGACACTATACCAGAGGTGAAGAAGGCAATCACCAAGAGGAACTTGATGATGCAGCTTGAGGACAAATGCCAAACCATGGAGCTAGCTATAGGCAGGTTCATGGTCAAATTTGATGTCTTGAGGCAGAAAGGTCTGCCTAATCCATTGGTAATAAATGATAGGTTAATGCCACATGAAGACTATAACAAGAGAATCAGAGAAGTGGCAAAGGGGCAAGCCAATAGTTCCCCTATGAAAGGGATGCCTACAAGAAAGGTTTTTTACCAAACTTTTGAGAAAGTCTTTTACCTCCAGCATGAGGTAAAACATATTTTTGTAAACAAGCCCACCTTTTCAAAATACACAGAGGCTGATGAAATCTATAGAAGAATGGTAAATATTAAATTACTAGAGACAGAGACTTGGGAAAAATTAAATGATTTACTGTAAATGCAAGGTAAACAGTTGATATAGAGCATTGAAAGAAAAGCAATAGATCAACTGAGTCAAAGAGTAAGAGTATCAGTCAAAAGGCAAAGTAAAAGAACATTCAGCGTGGAAGACAAACAACAAAAGAGAAAAAGCAGCGTAATATCAAAGAAGAACCAACAACAAAAACAATAAAAGAGGGACAACTTGCATCAATTGCATATCTGTCTCTATCTTCTTGCATGAGGATATGTCTTTTTCCTTGAATAATTCCTAAACCAGTTTAGCATATTTTGTAATAGTTTTTTCTATAAATACTTCATAATTCGAAGTATAGAGGTGTGGATTGCTAAACATTTTTATAGTTGTATTGATCTGAAACCTAAGGGTTCATTGTACCATTTTTTAAGTCAGTAGACTGAACTGAGTAATAAAGGCATTGCATTACAAGATTCATGTATTGGGCCACTTCAGTGAAGTATTTTCTGTTTGTCAAACTGTTATCTTCTTAAGTGTTTCACATATTTGCATGTTATCTAAATTGAATGAAATAACTGGAATATTATTACATAATTTGTTTAAGTGCACTCTGTCTTGAACAATTATTCATTTTAATGTTTTCTTCTGATATCCAGACTAGGGAATCCTTCATTGCTCCCTAGTTTCAATTGACCTTATCATTTCCCTCATTATCGGTTTGAGGAATCCTTAACTGCTCCTTGACCCCGATTGAAAACCACTTCAACATCCAGCGTAAAAGATCTGAATTTAATCAGCTACCTTGCCCTGTGAACACTATATTTAGAACTTGATTCAGTACTATTTTCTTGACATTTGACCCCATAACCCAATGGTAAAAGACATCCCTCTATCCATCTAAGTCAGTGATTCCACCACCAAATCAAAAGCAAAACCTAATCAAGCTTAAATAACTAGCTTAAAATCAATTAACTCAACAAAGTTAAATCATAAAGAGAGAGCGCTCTTTGAGCAGTAGGAAGGCTAGATCTTGATCTCAAAAGTAGATTTGTGGTTACCTCTAATATACCTTTTGACACACGATAACAACCCTAAGGAAATTTTAGAGTGATAACAACTATGATACTGTTTTAAATTTCACAGCTGTTTCAATTACTTCTAGTGCAATTCAATTCTTCAATTAGCAATCTTTTCAATAAAAATTAATATTTCCAATCATCAACAGTAATTGAAATAGAACAATAAACGCAATGACAAATGAGACAATCAACAAATCGACAAAAGACACTAGATTTGGTCAAAGACTAGGGTAAAACCCACTATGAGGAAAACCCTTTGAAATTCTTCTTCTTATTAGATTGTCATAAAATGTTCAACAAAGGGTACAATGAGCCCAATACATAATCATCCAACAAAATTAATCCAACAACACTCAGAAATAACAATTAGGAGAATAATTTCCAGTTGATGTATTTAAGGAAATTTTCACATTCTTTAGAGTAATTTGTTCTATTTGAGAACACCTATGACAATGATTATGAATACCTCCCTAGTTAAGAGGGAGTGTTGAATTTGTAACTATAGTTCGTCTTCGTAATGTACATTTGGTCGCTTGATGTAATTGTATTTATCATTGTAAAAACATATTTATAAATGCTTGAGCATTGTCACAGGTTTCGCTAAACTTCAATGTTGAAAATCAAAATTCGGCGAATTTCAAAAAAAATATAAGGTTAGACTTTTATTCGGATTTAGTTCGACTCTAATTCGATGCTTCCTCCAACTGTTCCCTGTGCATTTGATAATTATAGTGTACATCCATTTGCTCAATTGCAGATTGTTCAAAACAGTGTTGTTAAAATCGCGATATTATCGTATAATCGTGATATTTTCAACAAAAAGATAAAATCACGCTTAGTACTCGGAATTTTTTTTTGCCTGATTTATTTTTTGAAAAAATCGTGATTTTTTCGTAAAAAATCGTGGGGAAAAAAAATTTGAGGAGGAGGAGGTGACCCAAGCTACCCCTGTCACAACTAGAGGATGTGGTCTACCTCTTGTAGCTCTTAGTTCTTCAGCTTCTAGAGCACAACAAACTCCATAGTCAACTGCAGCCTGCCAACTTCACCGACATCTACATCTAGAGGGGCAAAGGAAATTAGTAGTATTAGACTTTAGTTATTTGGTTCATTTCATTGTATATGACATTATGACTCATGATATGAGATACATTATTATATTTTTTGTGGATATTTTGAGGTTGAGTTGGGACTCAAGAGTCAGGACTTATTATTCAGGACATGATTCACTGTTATGTGTGATTTTAGCACTAGAAATGATATTAAACATCTTATATATTAGTTCTTTTATCATATTTATGTGTCAATGTATTTATTTTATGTTGTAGATGGTTTAGATATTAACAAAATTGAAAAAAAATGAATATTTTTCTACCAAACGATTTTTTACCGATTATTACTGATTTTTCCCTATTATTACGTTTTTTTTTTTTCGATTTTTTCCTTGCGCCGATATTATCCCGATAACGATTAGTGCAACATTGGTTCAAAATTGGTTGCTGCTACTCCACAAGGCAACATTTACGTTGTAACCTGACGACAATATCCACACAACCAAGTCCACTTCGAATGTCAATGATGCAATTGCGATTGGCTCGAAGGTGACAAAAACAAATAGGGTGTCATGTCATGATGGTCATGATGAACAAATCGACAAACAATTTAAACATATCTAATTTTATATTTTATCCTAAACTTTTATTACATAAATGTAGAAATATAAATTTATAATTTTATATATAAATATTTTAGCAACCATTTTTAAAATATTTGAGAAATGAATAGATGAATACAATTTTTTGAATTTTAATTATTTATTAAAAAAAGTTATTAATAAAATTCTTATTATTATCAAATTTTTTGTTATTAAATAAAATTTCAATAAAATTTATTATAATTAATTAAAAATGATTTTTATTATTGGATAAAAAATTAATGATATTGTATATTAATAATATATAAGAATTAAAAGGAAAATAAGTATACTTAGTATATAACTCTTCTTTAGGTTTAACTTAAATATAATTTAATATTTTGCCCCCCCCCCCCCCCCCCCACACACACACCAGATATATATATATATATGCCGAGCCTAATGTTGAACCTCATTTGAATCTTGTCAAAAAATCAAATTTGAATCAACTAAATCGGTGCCTAATTCGGACTTGAACCCGAATCATGTGACATTGTGCTTGAGTGAAAGGAAAATATTTTTTGAGTCATATTTATTAAAAATGATTAAATAATTTATTATTAGATAAATTAATATATTTATTATTAATAATATATAATGGAATTATCAAAGGAGAATAAGTATACTTTTATAGATAACTTTCTTGTGCGGATTGGGTATGGTTGCCTCTCCTAGGCAGGCCACAATTTTTGCCATGAAAATCGAGGTGATTTGACCTCTGGTTTGATCGGTGTTGACTACCCTAGTTTAGGGCTTCAGTTGACTTCCGAAATCTGCAAATTGATTGAACTTTTGGGGCTGTTCAACGGATGTTTGAGTAAGTATACTTTTATATATAACTTTCTTGTGCGGATTGGGTGTGGTTGCCTCTCCTAGGAAGGCCGCAATTTTTGACATGAAAATCAAGGTGATCTGACTCTGGTTTGACCGATGTTGGCTGCCCTAGTTTAGGGCTGCAGTTGACTTTATAAATCTGCAAATTGACTAAACTTTTGGGGTTGTTCAAGTGCTGTTTCTTCAGGCTGTTCGAGGACAAGTTGACCGGAAATTGACTAAGTAATGTTGAGGTCAATTTGAACTAGTTTGACCAAGTTTGACTTTGTTGATCTAGGGTTTGTTGCTGATGATATAAAAGTATAGAATTCAGATTTTGTACTATTTCTCTCTGCTGAACTATTGAAGATAAAATAATATTTGATCAAAGCGTTTCCTCGCATTGGGGTTTGTCCCTGGCTAGCCGCCACATCTTGTGTCTCTTATTTTGGCTCGTTTTCTGTTGATCATTTAATGTTCTATCTGCACTTTACTTTATGTATATGTGATTGCTAATCTATGGCTAATAAGAAGAAAAATAAGTAAACTGCTCTAAGCATAGAACATACCATAATTTAACATGGTATCAGAGCTAAGGTGAAGACAAAGCCCAAGCAAGAGCAAGAGCAATCACCGAAGAGAAGGTTGGCAAGGCTATCTTCAAGAAATCATGGGTTCTCAACACACTTCCCTATTGAAGACAAACTCTGTGAGAAATCTGACTATCAGGGATGGAAGATGTCTGTCGATCTAACATTAGAAGAGCAGGAAGTGTTGGATCATGTGAGAGGCGGGATTGTTGAGCCTCCATGAAATGCATCCGCTGCTGCTAAGAACAAATGGACCAAGGGGGAAGTCAAAGCAAGGAATATCATCTAGGACTCTATCGACAAACTTTTGGTGGCCTATGTTTTTGAGCTGAACACCTCCAAGGAAATCTACAATAGATTGGTGAGTTTATTTAAAGTTAATAATGCAAATCAAGTCTTGTTTCTTAGAAAACGTTGGAGGAAATTAAGAAGGGAAAAGATGAGAGTATGCAAGCATATTTCTTAAGGATCACCGAGAACAAGAATGATCTCCTATCTATTGGGGAAGTAATTCCGATAGGGAAATGACACTCGCAACTCTTGGAGGACTACCATCTGAATGGTATATATTCAGGACTACTCTTTTCAACAATAACGTAGTCCTTGGATTTGAGGAATTAAGGGCCATATGCATTCAAGAAGAAATAAGGATGGAAGAGCAAGAAATGCCCATACTTAAAGGTCATCCCTCTGCCTTTTCTTCTCATACTAAAAGAAGAAACAATTCCGGGGCTAAATTCAAAGGAAAGGCTGGACCAAAGGGTGGAAGAAAAGGACGATCTTACAATTGTAGTAAAACAAGTCACTATGCAAGGGAGTGCCCTGATAAAAGGGACTCACATTGGGACAATGATCAAAATTCCTCTCAAGGCAATCAAAGAAATGACAAGTCAAATGGCAGAGTTAAAAGAAGTGCCGGAAATCAAGGAAGAGGACAACCATTCAAGAAGGGAAGAAATTCCAGGTATGAATCTAACACTGTTAACAATAAGCAGGATGAATATTATCTGCCGCAGCTCTATCTACTACTGCTCCCCTGAACTTGCTGGGAAATTGACTTATTGATAGTGGTGTCTCAAGGCACTTCCCTGGTTACAAAGAAGCTCTCTATAATCTGATAGAGAAGGAAACCAACTTGGAAATTGTTCTTGGAGATAATTCAAAATATCTTGTGAAAGGCGTAGGAAATTTCACTCTTCAATTGAATCAGGGTAGTACCATCCACTTACAAGATGTATTATATGTGCCTGATCTCAAAAAGAACCTGGTGTCCATTTTGGCAATGGAAGACAAAGGCTACAAAGTGGCCTTCAGCAATGGCAAGGTACGTATATCGAAAAAGAGCTTTAAAGATGCTTTTACTCTTTGGGTTTCGAGTTGATTCATTATATCAGGTCAGAGGAAGTCTGTTGGGTGTCATGTCTTGTGACACATCTCTTCAGTCCGAACTATGGCATCGGAGGTTTTCTCACCTTCATTATAAAGCTCTACCTGATGTAAGGAAAATGGTGACTGGGATGCCAGAGTTCAGATTAGAGCAAGAAGGTGTATGTCTAGGATGTGCCGAAGGAAAGCTAAAAAGGGGACCATTCCCCTCAAGCCAAAGCAAGACCTCCGATATATTGCAGTTGGTTCACTCAGACATATCCAGTATGATGCCTGTGAGTTCCTTGGGAGGATATTTATATTACCTCACCTTTACAGATGATTATTCTCGCAAGACTTGGATATACTTCTTAAAAAAGAAGGATGAAGTGTTCTCCTGGTTTCGGTACTTCAAAGCCTTTATCGAGAATCAAACCAAAAAGAAGATCAAGATCTTAAGGACTGATAATGGAACTGAATATGAATCCAATGAGTTTCATGACTTTTGCAAAGAGGCTGGCATTAAGAGGGAGACTACTACACCATATACTCTTGAGCAGAATGGTGGTGGCGGAAAGGAAGAATCGTACAATTGTGGAAGTTGTCCGTGCTATGCTCCATGATCAAAGACTTCTGAAGTTTCTATGGGCCGAAGCTACAAATACTGTCGTATATGTACAAAACCGGTGCCCTCATCAAGCATTGGGTTCCAAGACTCTCGAAGAAATGTTCACCAGTAAGAACCCTGACGTATCTCATTTTAGAATATTTGGAAGACCTGTATTTTTTCATGTGCCTAAAGTAAAAAAGGAATAAATTGGGTGCATCTGGAAAGAAAGGAATCTTCGTGGGCTATAGCGAAAATACTAAGGGCTATAGAATCTATGTAGCTAATCAAAGGGAAGTTG
>APFE030634153.1:116796-182988 GCA_000404065.3 Pinus taeda | reverse complement strand
TCTACTTTCTCCATATGAAATCCAATGAGGGCGAAACCACTCTCAAACATCCTGAGTCATTTCATGGTAATGTTAAAAATTTAAGTAAAAGGATGAAAATGAAAAATAAAGGAGAATACCACTTTTACTTTAAGAATTTAACATTACCATGAACTGCATATCTCTCAAACCTCTCTCAAACTTCCTGATGAACTGCATATCAACACTAGGGCAAAAATTCACTTTTATAACTTTAGACACGCATCTAGAAGCAACAAGAAGTCACTAACATACGCTAAAAGTAAATTAAAAAAAAACACAAGTTAATGAGGAAACGTGGGTCGTACGGCCCTGAAATGCGTTTCCGGCCGTACTGGCCACGTCTCTGTTTCGGGAAACGTGGTAGTACGGCCGGAAATGCATTTCAGGGCCGTACCAAACGCGTTTCGTACCCGTTTCCGTACAGAAACGGACCTCTATACCACATTTCTTGCAACATAGCCCAGGACAAAGTAGTTGTCACTTCAAAATGGCTTTACAAGATAAAGCATGTAGTTGATGGAAGTGCGGAAAAGTATAAGTCTCGTTTTGTCACTCGTGGCTTCTTCCAGAAGGAAGGTATAGACTATGGCGAAGGAAGGTATAGACTATGGCGAGATATTTGCACCTGTTGCCCGACATACCACCATCTGCTCGATCATAGCCCTTGCTGCTTTGCAAGGACGGAACCTACATTAGATGGATGTCAAGACTGCGTGCTTACATGGTTCAATTAAAGAGGAGGTCTATGTGGAGCAACCCGAAGGATTTGAGATTTATGATCGAGAATCTCATGTGTGCAGGTTGAAGAAGGCCCTCTATGTTCTAAAGCAAGCACCCCGAGCATGGTATGAGGATAGATAGCTACTTGATGAAGTTGGGATTCACTAGGAGTGAAGCTGACCCTAACCTTTAAGGTTATAGATGACAAGCCTCTCATACTGGTGCTATATTTTGACAACCTATTTCTAACAGGTGCAAACTCTCTCATTCACGAATGTAAGAGGGAGCTGGCTTGTGAGTTCGAAATGAAAGACCTAGGACTTATGCACGATTTCCTAGGACTGGAAGTTTGGCAAAAACTAGGAGAGATTTTCCTATCTCAAGGAAAATATGTGGTGAAGATATTGGAGAGATTCGGCATGGTAGATTGCAAGCCCGTAACTACTCTGATGGAGCTTGACTACAAGAAGTTAAGCGGTAGTGTTGCTTGACCTGTTTTATGAAATGCTACTGAGTATCGTCAACTCCTCGGAGCATTAATGTTCTTGGTGAACTCCCGTCCGGATATATGTTTTGCAGTCAACACATTGAGTCAACATATAGTTGAGCCTCACCACTCACATTGGATTAGTGCCAAGAATCTGTTGAGATATCTTTGTGGCACAATCACTCATGGGTTAAGATACACTACTGGAGATGTGAGACTACTTGGGTATACTGATGGTGATTGGGTAGGCAGTGTGGTGGACCGGAAGAGCACTTCTTGGTGCTGTTCCTCTTTGGGATCTGCCTCGATATCCTGGATGAGAAGGAAGCAGAAGTCGGTGGCTTTGAGCAGCATCGAGGCAAAGTACATTGCTGCTAGCATGGCCTCCTGTGAGGCAGTTTGGTTGCGAAAGCTCTTCAGTGAGCTGTTTGGATTTACATTGGATACTACCGTGATTTTGTGTGACAACCAGAGCTAGATCCGTTTATCAGAGAATCTCGTATTTCATGATCGCTACAAGCATATTGATATTAGGTACCGTTATATTCGAGATATGGTGCAGCGAGGAGCAATAAAGCTCCAACATATCGGTACAGATGAATAGGTCGCCGACATTTTGACAAAGCCCCTAGGAAAGGTCAAATTCCTGACTTTCCGAGAACAACCTGGTGTCGTTCAGAGACCCTCTTATGAGGGTCGAGTATGATGTATTGAGATCTGGGAGCTCCGAGGGGGTGTGGGGTACTTCTTGGAGCGACATGTGACCACAGGGCGACTCACCATCCCCTAGTGGTGCACCACGTACAGGGTAAAGGTTCAACCTTCCCTTGTGACACCCCGTGGTGACTGTGGAACAAGATGAATAGTTTTCCTGTGGGCTAGGATGATTCGTTCTCTGTGGTGACTGTGGAACAGGATGATTAGTTCTCCTGTGGGCCAGGATGATTCGTTCTCCGTGGCGACTGTGGAACAAGATGATTAGTTCTCCTATAGGCTAGGATCATTAGTTCTCCATGGAATCCACTAGACAGGATGGTTCGTTCTCCTGTGGATAGGATGATTAGTTCTCTTGTCAAGGCATCCTACCCATGTAGTCTGGGACTTATGGGAAGTACCTCTCATCTAATCAATGAGCAGGGAAATGAGGATAGGGACCATAGTAGTTCTATCGATGGACGCATCGCTCTATCTACCATACTCCCTATGCTAGGATGACCTCCATTGATCTCGGACCAATGATACTAATTTGAGATTAGTGAGAGTGGTTCACACTGTGAGACTGACTTCGGGTCAGCGGAGGATGGTATGATACATCCTCAATCATTTATTCTTCTTCATAGTTCGAGCAAAGCAGAGCAGAGCAAAGCAAAGTAGAGCAGAGAAAAGCAGAGCAGAGTGGGGTCAAGCTGTATAAGACAGTGCATTTGATGGATGGATTGCAGCGACGGTCTAACAGATTGCAGATGAAGTTCTCCCGAGTTGAGAGGGAGTGTTAAAATTGGCAACTAGGGCCAAACTCCATGTGGATCACCTTATTTATGGCTTCTGGTATTTTTCCTAGATTCTTCTCATCGAGAGATGTAGGATTGATCTAAATATCATCCGATTCCGATAAGTATTTATGGAGATATGAATTTATTTTGATTATGGACAAATTGTCAAGGTCGGCTAGCAAACTTATGTAGGCTTAGAAGCCCAACAGTCATGTCTATTTATCCTCAACGTTTGCATATAAATACAAGGAGCGTTCTCCTCATTTGGACAATTCATTTCACTCATCTTCTCTCTCTCTCTCCTCCGCATAAAAGGAGCCTCTCTCTCTCTCTCACATGTGTGGCTGAAAGGAAGACATCCTAGGGCAAGGAAGATGCAGAAAGAAGAAAATTTTCGGTAATAATCACATCAAGGAATATTTGTGGGGGAGAGAGTATGTTGAGGGAATTCTTCCTCAGAGAACTTGCAACCAAGAAGTTTGATTTCTGAAGTGCTGAGCAACAACTGAGAGGAGCTAATCTACTAACTCCAGTAGGGAGTGTGTGGGCTAGCCTAGTGCTACGCAGAAGAGAGAGGAGCTAGTTTGACAGTTCGATTGGCAGAGATGGCAGAGAATGGGTTGCGAGATCAGGATCGACTGGAGGGAGCATCCAATTATGTGATCTGGAAGGCAAGGATCTCATGCTTTCTGGATGAGCACGATCTCAAAACATACGTCGACAGTGTGGTAATTGTACCCGCGGATACAGATCTGCTCAAGAAGTACAAGGCCGAGATGGCGAAGGCCAAGAGGATGATCCTCGACAGAGTAAGGGATCATGTAGTGTGTCACATTGCCAGCAAGGATACTGCTCGACAGATGTGGGAAGCTTTGGCCACGTTATACGAAGGATAGTCCGAGCAGTGGAAGATGTACTTGGAGCAGAAGATGATATCCATGCAGATGCAGAAGGAGGAATGCATTGATCCGTTCCTTATGAAGCTTCAAGACATCCGAGACTCGTTGGCAAATGCAGGGTTAACACCTCAGTCTACCGAGTTGGTGAGGCTGGCCCTGAACTTAGTCTCAGAAGAATGGCAAGTGTTTGTCCAGAGTATCTTGGGTAGAGAGAGATTGCCAAGTTGGGAAGGAATGTGAGTCGCTCTTTAGCAGGAAGGGATGAGGACAGATTTAGTTAAGTGCAAACTTGATAGTAGCAGCAATAGCAGCGAGATGAAGCCAAAGGAGGAGGATGAGAATGCAACCCTCGCATCTAAGGGACAGTAGGAGCAGCGGAAGAAGAAGAATGATGTTTTGAAGATCAAGTGCTTCCAGTGTGGTGAACTTGGTTAGTACGTTAGACAGTGTCCTCTCAAAATGAAGGACAAGGATGAGAAGCATGATTCGAAGGCTGCATGTGCACAGATCGAGGAGGAGTTTGCCATGATTGCCCAGAGGTGGGGTG
Organism: Pinus taeda; assembly: GCA_000404065.3. Taxonomy (NCBI): domain Eukaryota; kingdom Viridiplantae; phylum Streptophyta; class Pinopsida; order Pinales; family Pinaceae; genus Pinus; species Pinus taeda. The sequence goes on along the minus strand of APFE030634153.1, from coordinate 178,821 downwards.
ATATAGAACTGTAGTTCGAAAGAACTGCAGATGCACATGATCCTTGAGGAGTCCACCTCTTGGATCAATACCTTGCTACGGGAGCCCACATCAGAAGTAGCAGGATGAACCAGTGTCAGTCAATGAAGAGGAGTGTCGGAGTGACAGTTGAAGTGGCTAAGAGCAACAAAGACTAAGCAACTTAGAGCTAGAGTTAGCAGCAGTGAAATTGGCATAGAGCAAAGTCAACAGCAACACAAAGGCTTCAGAGGGTCAGCGCAGAAACTAGCAGTAGTCAGAACTCCAGCAATAAGATGCATCGCATACTAAACACTTGTTCAGTAATTTTGGATGCTTTTCCGTTGCTGATGCAGCAACAACAGTAGTTGGAGAAGGTTGCAGTGTTGGCAGTGGCAGGGCCAACAGCAACACAGATGCAAAATTTGAGAGGGAATTGCAGTACAGATGCAGTGTTGACAGTGGTTGGGTCAGCAACAGTATAGATGCAGCATTTGTGCAGTATTTGGTGGGCAACAATGTCAAACATCAGTAGTGCAGAGGGAGATGTTATAGAGAAGGGTGATGCTTCACTAGAGCACATTCCTCACTAAGAGGGAGTGTTGATTTCTGGTAGCATCGGATGTGCTCTAAGCCTCAAAATTTGCAGGGAGGCTTGGACACATGTATTCCACAATACCCATAAATCGTTTTGGGAAATTCCAAAGTGCGTAAGTCTAAACTTAGGAAATTAAAATAATTAAAGGGTATTAATCAAACTGTGGGTGAAACTTCTAAAAGAAGATGGGGATCAAGCCAAAATAATTTGAGCCATTGATTATAATCTAATCTGGGTCATTGGTTCTCAACAAAGGTTTATAAAAGGAGTCTTGTGTGAAAATTCCTAAACCAGAATCCCTACTGCAGTAACTGATGATATTTCTCCTACTTGTTAGATTTGCATGAACAAGTTATTTGCAGTTTCCTACGACAAATATTGAAATACATACACTGCAACCTTCACTTAATTAATTTATATGCGGAAACAAGAGACTAAGCAAGAAAGAAAATACAACACCATAACACCGTTATTTTTGGACAAATGTCCTCGGAAAAACCCAATGTGGGAAACTAGTGTAGTGGATCTTAGAGTTTTATTATTATGGAGTAGTAAAATCTGAATACATCTCTTGAAGCCTTCTCGTCAATCCAGTGACAGAGGATAAACTTGACAGAGAGATTTGTGAGATTACCTCACACTATTACTGGAAATCCTGACTGATCCAACCTCTAGAAAGATTGCCCCCGGGTTTTATGGCTGCCTCTGTGCAGTATTTGTGTCATCCCATCATCAAGCTCTCTAGGGACAACGTAAATCCTCTGGCTGGTCAATTTGCTGCCCAGGTGATTCGATTTCTGCCTCCCTCTCTCACACCTCGGCTCACGGCTTTTGAAACTCGAATTCCCTCTGGAAATTTCAAACTACCTCTTGGCTTCAGTGCTGCCTTTGCTTGTGTGAAAATTCCTAAATTGATTATAAAAGGAGGCTTGTGTGAAAATTCCTAAACCGGAATCCCTACTACAGTAACTGATGATATTTCTCCTACTTGTTAGATTTACATGAACAAGTTATTTGCAATTTCCTGCAACAAATATTTAAATACATACACTGCAACCTTCACTTAATTAATTTATATGCGGAAACAAGAGATTGAGCAGGAAAGAAAATACAACACCATAACATCTTTATTTTTGGACAAATGTCCTCGGTGAAACCCAATGTGGGAAAACCAGTGCAACGGATCTTAGGGTTTTATTATTATGTAGTAGTAAAATCTAAATACATCTCTTGAAGCCTTCCCGTCAGTCCAGTGATAGAGGATAGACTTGACAGAGAGATTTGTGAGATTACCTCACACTATTACTGGAAATCCCGACTGGTCTAGCCCCTAGAAAGATTTCCCCCGGGTTTTATGGCTGCCTCTGTGCAGTATCTGTGTCAGCCTAGCGTCAAGCTCTTTAGGGACAATGTAAATCCTCTCGCTGGTTGATTTGCTGCCCAGGTGATTCGATTTCTACCTCCCTGTCTCACACCCCGGCTCCCGGCTTCTGAAACTCTATTCCCTCTTGAAATTTCAGACTACCTCTTGGCTTTAGCGCTGCCTTTGCATGGCTTTATGTCAACCCCTCTAGCTTGGCACTGCCACTGTTAGATCTCCCTCTGCCTTCTCTGCTAAGTATCCTATGATTGGGAAAGATTTCCCTTTAGATACTATCCCTGCCACTCACTGCAAAAGCTCATTTTGAATCTCTCTCTGACAACTGCTCTGCTAAAGAAATTCGATCTTCTGAACTCTTCTCGGTGTGTTCTCCAAGTGTCCATCAAGCCCTCTATTATAATCTTCTTGTTGATCCATCAACGACCTAGATTAGATTCTAATAAATGGCTAGGATCATATTGACTCGATCTTCGCCTTCTTCTAGAAGTTACACCCACAATTTAGATTAATACCCATTAATTATTTTAATTTCCTAAGTTTAGACTTGAGGGACACAATAAAAATAATTAATTATTTTAATAAAGCCGTCTCTGGATGGAATTTTCCAAAACGATTTCAGAGAATTAGAGAATGCATGTGTCTAAGCCTCTCTGCAAAATTTGAGACTTAGAGCACATCCGATGCTACTAGAAATCAACAACTTGATGGGCATTTGGGAAACACATCGAGTGGGAGATCAGAGATCGAATTTATGAAAAGAGCAATGTAGTAGTTGTTGGAGAGAAGTTTGAAGTGATTTCTTGCAGTGAGGGGCAGGGATAGCTTCGGTTGGAGATTTCTCCTGATCCGGGAATACTCAACAGAGGAGGCAAAGAGAGATCCGAGAGAGGCAGCGTAGAGGCTATGCTGGGCAGCATAGGCTGACGCAGAGCCAACACAAAATGTTGAGGAGATCCGTATTTTTGCTGGTAAGGTCGATTTCTGAAGTCGGAAGTTGGGGTTTGAGACCGAGAGGACAAAATCGAAGTCTCAGAGGCAAATTGATCAGCAGAAGGGGTGGCACTGTCCCTAGAAGCTATGACGCTAGGCCTATGCAGTGATTGCACAGAGGCAGCTAGATCAGTGGGGATCGTGATAATGTGAGGCATTTCTCACTAATCTTCTATCAATTATATTCTCTGTACTGGATAGCCAACAAGGCATGCAAAGATTGTATTCAAAAAACTACTGCTTAATAATACAAACCCTCAGTTGCTATAGTGGTTTCCTCGCATTGGGTTTTTCCAGGGACATTTGCCCAAAAAGAATGTGTAGATGTGTGTGATGTTTATTTATTTTTTGTGTTGTATTTAGTTTCCGTAGTTTTTATTTGTGTAGGTTGCAGTGTATTTAATTCGATATTTATCGTAGAAAACAACAAGTAAATTGGTTAATCGAATTTAACAATTAGAAGAATTAACATCAGTTGCTGCAATAGAAATTGGGTAATCGATTGTTCACAAAGATTTGTGGCTAGAGGGTTGTCTCAACTTGAAGGCATCGACTAGGAAGAAACATTTGCTCCAACAACAAGATATACAACGATTTGATCGTTAGTCTCTCTTGTACCATTGATGGGATGGAACATCCACCAAATGGATGTCAAGGGTGCGTTTTTGAATGGCACTATAGATGAAGGAGTGTACATAGAACAACCCTTGGGATTTGAAGTCAAATATAGGAAGGCATATGTTTGAAGATTAAAGAAAATGTTATATGGCCTGAAGCAAGCAGCGAGGGCATGGTATGCTAGAATGGATGCATACCTACAGAGAATAGGCTTCACAAAAAGTTCTGCTGACTCAAACCTTTATATTAAGGTTGTAAATAATAAACCTGTAATTTTTCTTCTATATGTAGATGATCTTCTCTTGATAGGTGTAGAAGGTCGAATTAAAGAATGTAAGAAGCATCCGGCAACAGAATTTGACACGAGGGATCTTGGGCTGATGCATTACTATTTGGGACTAGAATTCTGGCAAGGACCGAATGAAATCTATTTGGGTCAAGGAAAGTATGTCATTGAGATTCTAAAGAAGTTCGACATGATGGGCTATAAACCTATGACCACTCTGATGATCACAAACTTGAAGAGGCTAAGGAGTTCCGAATCAAGCCTTATGGATCCTTCTAGGTATAAACAACTTTTTGGCTCATTGATGTACTTGGCGAATACTCGACTAGACATATGTTTTGCAGTAAATGTACTTAGTCAATTCCAAGTGGAGCTGAAGCATGATCATTGGATATCAACAAAACATATTTTGAGATATCTGCAAGGAACCATCAACTACTGTATGAAATATGATAGAAGGAATGATGTCCAATTGGTTGGTTATATAGATTCTGATTGGGGAGTTAGTGAACATGATGGAAGAAGCACTACGGGAGGATGATTCAGTTTAGGATCCTCCATGGTCTCATGGATGAGCAGAATGCAAGGCATCGTTGCTTTAAGTAGTGTTGAGGCTGAATATGTTGCAGCATGTGAAGTAAGAAGAGAAGCAATCTGGTTAAGGAAGCTACTATCCGACTTGTTTGAAGGACTGATGAACCCTACAGTGATACTTTGTGATAACACCAGTTATATTCGTTTGTTTGAGGATCCAGTATTCCATTGAAAGACAAAGCACATCAACAACAAGTATCACTATATTCGAGAGACCATACAAAATAGTGTGTTGCAGCTATGGTATATCTCCACTGGTGAACATATTGCTGATATATTGACAAAATCACTTTCGAACATGAGGCTTGTATACTTAAGGGACAAGCTTGGTTTGTTGGATTTTTCCTCCCTAATTGAGACGGAGAGATAGACACTACATTCTTGTCTTCACTTGGGAAGAAAGAATGGAGGATTGGGTAACCATCTAGCATTTGATACTCTTTGAGAATGTGGTAGGGCATTCAAGACAAGAGTAGTCGTGGACTGATATTTTTTTGAGGATTAGCTACCCAAGATAAGAATAGTCTATGAACACCCGGGTGGGGTATGTTCCTTGGGAGACAATGATGATGGTCTATATATATCATTGGTCTTGCCAGCATTGTGCTCTGATCTTGTGGAGAGATAGAGTTGTTAGTCAAGGCCTTGCTATGTGACAATGCTGGTTAATATGATGCTAGATATATGGGTTATCAATCCGACTCTTCTTATGAGATCTCTTTAGATTGAGAATGACCATGTACCTCTTATGAATACCTCCCTTGTTAAGAGGGAGTGTTGAAAAATGAGTAACTAGGTTCGACCTTCATAAGTATGAAATGTATTCTTATAAATATAAAATGACAAAGAAATTATTATTATTATTGGAGCATGGGTTTCATGCTCAAGTTCTTTTATTTTATAGGTTAAGAACCCATTGAGTGCTTCTAGGGTTTGTCCTAGTTATAAGAGTCATTGTCATATATTGAAGACCCTATGGGCACATTGTAAAGTGTAAAGAAAAAATTATTTTGTCTTTAAAGTGTCAAAATACCTCCAAGATCAAGTCGGGCCAATGAGCTGTCAAGTGAGACTACATGAAGAGCCATGTCCAACCTTGAAGAAGCCTATGTATAAGAGGAACTTGTCCTCCATTTGGATCACTCACTCACTCAACTCTTATGCGAAGAAGTCGAAGAAGGAAGTGTGAAGAAGTTGAAGTGTTTTTGGGCCTTTTTTATTCTTTTGGGAAGATCAAAGTTAGGGTTTTTGCACTGGGATCTCTGGTGGTTCGATTTTGGAAGCATAAGAGAAGGGAAGGCAAGCGAAGGTCTTTTAGGGCATCTTGCTAGCTCTAGGACCCAAGTCAAGGCAAGCGAAGTCAAGAGGAAGGCAATTAGAGGGAGATCGAAGTCTCTTAGAGAAGCAACAGTAGTTGCTGGGGAGTAGAATTTTAGATCTACTGGGAGGTCGAAGAGATTGCAGTAGGAGGCCGTGGTAGACTTGATCTTGAAGGGTATTTGTCTGAGTCTAGGTCATGGTATTCGTTAATTGAAAGATCTGAAAGATAAATAAAAGATTTACGGGTTTTCCCCTCAAGAGGAGGGGTTTTGGCCCTATCTTGCAGCCTATATATTGTGTCACTGTTCTTACTATTTTGGTAGTTGTTTGATGTATTGCACATTAGAATAATCAAAGAACAAAGCTAATAAGTAAAAGGTAACACAAGCAGTGATCAAGTTAAAAGAATTAGCATATTCATGTTGATTTTGGGTAGCATCAAATGTGCTCTAGCTCCGAAATTTTGTGGAGTGGCTAGAATACATGAGATCTCCAAGATCCAGAAATCGTTTGGAGAAATTCCATCCAAATTGTGGGTTATTAAAATAATTAATATTTTTAATGGTGTTCCTTAGTCTAAACTTAGGAAAATAAAAATATTAATGGGTATTAATAAAAATATGGGTGAGAAGCTTCTAAGAGACGAGGATCAAGTCTGTTTTAGTCAACAGGAAAAGTATAAGAGGAGGCTTGAGGGTCGGTTGGAGATACACTGAGTGATCAAATCAATTCGTTTTTTTCTAGGGCGTAGTTTGCTGAGAAAATCGAACTAGTGATCTGAGTTACAGTGAGGGGCAGAAGCAGAGATTTGGATCGGAAAGGAGTTCTGAGCCAAAGAGTACTAGACAGAGAGGCAATAGTAGCACCAGTGAGGCAGTGCAGAGGCCTACGCAGCTTAGGAAGAGGCTCATGCAAGGTAACGTAGGCCAAGAGGGTCTCTTGCAGTGGTAGTGCAAGATATTCGTCGAAAGTCCGAGATTTTGCTAGAGAAGTGAAGTTCAGAGCCGGGAGGGTTGAACAACAATCTTCCTCCAGCAAATCGATCCAACAGAAGGGGTGATGCAGTCTCCTAGAGGCAAGACAGTGGCCCAAGCAGGGATTGTGCTGGGATTTTGCAGTGCTTGCCGGAGTCAGGCCACTCTGTGGATTAGTTGTGACTTGGAGAACGAGGTAAACCCTCATTTGTATTTCTTGCTGCCGATATTTTCCCTCATTGGGTTTTTCCGGGGATGTGTTGTCCAAAAATAACAATGTCACTTGTGTGTTTGTCTCATATATTTTCAGTTTATGATTTGTATGTCAGTGTAGTCTACAATAGTGTTTTTCATCACTGTTTATAAATTAAATAACTTGTTGAATGTTGGAATTTCTAAGTCTAACCTATTAGAAATTCTTCTCGTACTATTTGGTTTATTTCTCCTACTTTTTTAATTAGTTAACAATTTATTTACCATGTAAATACTGAAAATAAACACATGTACAGTATCAACATCTACAGATCATCCACTGAAAGGAAACAAGCACACGTGACACTGTTATTTTTGGACCAATGTCCCTGGAAAAACCCAATGCGGGAAAACCGGTGCAACTATTCTGAGGGTTATATTATTATGCGGTTTATTTGAGTACAACTGGGTGCCTAAATCGGCTCACCTGACAGAGAAAAATATATGGCAGCAACACCTCTATATCCGTAAACAGGTATTCAGAAAACCTGTCCTAGGAAACGCTCTCCAACATAATTGAAGCTTAGCGCTGGCCCTTTTGGCCACTGCGTCAGCCTCCTATTGACTTGCGTTAGCCCTAGGACCCTTTACGTCAACCCTCTGAGGCACTGCGCAGTCTCTGCGAGCCTCTACGTCAGTCCCTCTGCCCTCTGCGTGGATGACACAATATCTCTGGGCTCTTTGCTGCCTCTGTTGGGCTTTGTGTTGCCTGGATTCGCTATTGCTCTTGCTCTCTCTGCTTATGCGTTGGTCTCCCAGTATCGTCTCTGCCTCTTTGCCTTGTACTCACTGCCCCTCACTGCTGATCACTGATTCACTTTTTCTTAGGAACCTTGCTCTAGCAAAATGAATGACTGATCACTCTGGTGTGTTCTCCAACTACCCTCAAGCCTCCTCTTATACTTTTCTTGTTGGTCCATCAATGACCGAGATTAAATCTCTAATCAATGACCAAGATTAGATTTGGCCTGATGCATGACTTTTGGAACCTTCTAAACCAATTTTATATTAATAACCTTTAATATTTTATTTTTCTAAGTTTAGACTTAGGAACTCCATTAAAAAATTTAATTATTTTAATATCTCCCAAACCAGTTAGAATTTGCCCAAACCATTTATGGGTCTTGGAGATCTCATGTGCTTTACCCTCTCCATCAATTTTCATGGCTAGAGCACATCCGATACTACCCCAAATTAACATTGAATGTAATAACAAGTAAGAGATGATAAACCAATGATTGCAGTAGGATTTCTGATGTGTAAATTCATAAATTTTCACATGGTATCAGAGCATTGCAGATCATAGGACATTGAAGCCATCAACTGGGAGATCCAGTGAAACTGCTATAGAGAAGCAGCGGTCCCGAGTGATAGCGCTATGTCAGAGCTAGAGGAGTAGTTGAAGGTGTGACAAAGAGGCTCACGCAGTACTTGCGTCAGCATTCCGAGGCAATGGAGCGTGATGCAGTACCCGAGAGGAGCTCACGCAGTAACTGCATCAGCTCTCTGGGCTAGCGTAGAGACTAAGAGGCTAAAGTCAGTCAGTTGTTGGGGCAAGAGAAGTAGTGTAGATTCAATTTGTGGTGCTGTTTCTGTTGATGCAGAACAATGTCTGAGGAGACAAAGGCGAGCTAGAGGGAGTCACTACCTTAGCAGATTTCTTGCCAAAGAAATCTAGATTGGGGTTGCTGAGCAACAACAAAGGAGGATTGGAGAGGAGTGATACAACATTTGGCGGGAGGATTTCCGTGAAGGAAACCAGGACTCAGAGGGAGTCTGGAAAGAACTTGTTCCTAGGAGGATTTCTAGCACCAAAGAAATCCTGATTCGAGTCTTTCTGGGGTAGTAGTAAGAGAGGGAGAAGAGAACCTGTTCTACACTTGTTTGAGCAGAGATGGCAGTCAATAGACTGAGGTTTCATGACAGATTAGATGGAGCATCCAACTTTGTTATTTGGAAGGCTAGGATCCTGGCAGTCTTGGACAAGAATCGCATCGAGGATTATGCCTTGAAAGTGGTGGTTGTACTGGTCGATGCTGATCCTCTCAAGAAATACGAGAAGGCTCAAGCGAAGGTGAAGTGCATGTTCCTGGATGGGGTCAAGGATCATGTGATCCCACATATTGCTGAAAAGGAAACAACAAGGGAAATGTGGGAGACCTTGACCACCTTGTATCAACGGAAGACGTTGCTTGAGAACCAGCTGAGACAGTATCAGATGCAGAAGGGAGAAGAAATCGATGTTGATTTGAGGTAGCATCAGATGTGCTCTAGCCACAAAAATTGTTGGAGAGGCTAAGGCACATGAGATCTCCAATACCCAGGAAGGGTTTGGGCAAATTCTAAACAGTTTGGGAGATATTAAAATAATTAATATTTTTTAATGAAGTTCGTAAGTCTAAACTGAGGGAAAATAAAATATTAATGTGAATTAATATAAAACTGTGTTAGAATGGTCCAAAAGTCATGGATCAAGTCAGATCTAATCTTAGACATTGATTAGGGAATTAATCTCGGCCTTTGATTTTTCAATGAGAAAAGTATAAGAGGGGGCTTGAGGGTCAGTTGGAGAACACACTAAGGGAGACCAGTTAGTGCAATTTCTGGAGTGGGGTTAGCTGAGAATTGAACCAGTGGTCTGGTGAGCAGTCAGGAGGCAGCAAGTACGAAATAGAGAGATGGGATCAGCCGCTAGAGATCAGTGTTGAGACAGGAGAGGCAAACGCAGGGGATTTCAGGGAGACACAGAGGTAGCAGGAGATTGCGCAATCATTAACTGGGCTTGTGTGGGTGACGTAGAGGGTCTGAGAGCCATGCAGAGGTTAGCCGGGCTGATGCTGGGATTGGGAGAAGTGTCAGAGATTTTTTTCTCTCTGTGGGTAAGCCAATTTGGCACCCTGTTGTATTGAAGAATTGTTGAATAATAAAAACCTCCCTTGCTGCACCGGTTTTCCCAGATTGGGTTTTTCTGGGGACTGTTGTCGAAAATAACTGTGTCAATATGTTGATTATTGTGCATATGTTTGTTTCTATATTACGGTGTGATATTTGCAGCAATGTTTACTTTAATGTTTATTGAAGTAATTTCATAAATAACTTACTGTAGAATAAGTAGGAAAAATAAATCAGTTACTGCAGTGATAGAATTTTCACTTGGTATCAGAGCGAGTAATCAGAGATGGGAAGGGAAAATCAGTTATGGCTCGAGACCACGATGCAGAGGCATCCACATCAGGGGACTCACACAGATTTTCAGAAGATTGCACAAGAGAAAGAGATTTCGATTTCTCTATGTTAGCTTCCAGGTTAGAAGAAGAAGTGGCGTGTTGACTAGTGCTGTATCATCAGAAGTATGGTATATAGATAGTGGAGCCTCGTGGCATATGACGGGAATCAGGGAGTGTTTCTCAGAATATCGAGAAGAGAAGATGAACTTTCAGATCACCATGGGGAACAAGGCAAAGTGTACTCCATTAGGGAAGGGTACCATAGTCCTTCAGACTCGGGGGAACGATTCCATGCTACAAATGTGCTGAATGTACCAGGATTGGGGATGAACTTACTTTCCGTGTCACAACTATAAGGCAAGGGCTATGACGTCTACTTCATCAAGGAGAAGGTATACGTCAAACACCCGAGCTGGAAAAAGAAAGTGCAGATCGGGATCAAAAGTAATCGGTTGTGTAGATTACAACTAGAATCACCAATGAGACTAATAGGCAGTCATGGAGACAAGGACTTGAACGAACTATGGCACAGAAGAATGGGTCACTTGCACCATGGAGCTCTGAGAATTCTCAGGAGCACTGTAACAGGAGTTTCGGATCTGAGTATGGAACGAAATCATGTATGCAAAGGATGTGCTCTAGGAAAGTATGCCAAGGTAGCATTTCCTAGGAGCAAACATAGGGCCAAGAGTGTACTAGGATTGATACACTCAGATATCTGCAGACCTATGTCCATCAAAGCTCTCAATGGTGCCGAGTATTTCCTTACCTTCATTGATGACCACTCAAGGAAAACTTGGATTTATTTTCTAAAAACTAAGGATGAGGTTTTCTGTCGATTCAAGGAGTTCAAGGCTCTAGTGGAGAATTAGACTTGGAAGAAAATAAATTTTTTGCGCTCAGATAATGGTGGAGAATATGTCGATAAGGACTTCACTGATTTTTGCGCTAAGGAGGGTATCAGAAGAGAGTGGACAGAGCTACCTACAATTCAGTGCAGAATGGGGTAGCAAAAAGAAAGAATAGGACTATTGTAGAAGCAGCTAGGGCCATGATGTATGATCAGGATATGCCAAAATTCTTGTGGACGGAGGCATGCAACACATCAGTCTAAGTTCAGAATAGGACTCCTCATCAAGCTTTGGGCAAGATTACTTCGGAGAAAGCCTTCACAGGGAAGACACCTAAAGTCAGTGATTTCAGGATATTTGGGAGTCTGGCATATTGTTGCATACTCGAAGAAAAGAGGAAGAAGCTAGATCAGATTGTGGAAAAGGGATATCTGGTGGGATATAGCAAGAATGCTAAGGCATACAGAATCTATCTTCTAGGGAGCAGGAAGGTAGTAGTACGATGCGATCTAAAGTTCATGGAGGACAAGGCTTTCAAAAGATCTTGCGAGATGCCTTCCGAGGAGCAGTCGAAAGAGGAGCTGTTGGTTAAGCCTCTTCGACCAACAGAAGTAGAGAATTCTTCCTTAGAACAGGAAGATTCTCAGGATGAGGAGGAGGAGCAAACATAAGTACTTGTTGGCAAAGGAAGAACTAGCAGGGAACTTTATCAGATTCTGCGAGATGCAGAGGACTTCATCGGTGCACCAAGAAACAATAAGAGGGAGCAAAAATAGCCAGAAAGATATCATGCATTGGTAGCTCAGGATGGAGAGCCTGCTAGTTTCAAAGAGGTAGCTCAACATTAGGTTTGGCTAGATGCGATGGGTAGAGGAATTCAACTCCATAATGGTAAACAATGTCTGGGAGGTGGTGCCAAGGCCTCAAGATAGTTTAGTGGTAGGTTCAAGATGGATCTACAAGATCAAATACATTGCAGACGACAGTGTGGAGAAATACAAGGCTAGGTTTGTGGCTAAGGGGTATGCTAAAAAAGAAGGGATTAACTATGAGGAGACCTTCGCCCCGGTAGCCAGGGTATACATCTATTAGGGTTGTGATATCTCTCCCAGCCCAGATGGGATGGGAGATCCATTAGATGGATGTCAAAACGACATTTTTGAATGGTGTAACAAAAGAGGAGGTATACATTGAACAACTAAAGGGCTTTGAAACTCATGAGAAGAAGTCTCATGTATGCAGATTGAAGAAAGCCTTGTATGGGCTGAAACAAGCACTGAGAGCATGGTATGGTCGAATAGATGCCTACTTGCAGAAGATGGGATTTGTCAAGAGTGACGTGGATCTGAATCTCTACTATCTGGTTGTAGAGAACAAGCCGCCAATCTTAGTATTGTATGTGGATGATCTCTTTCTGACAGGATCATCCAAACTCATTGGGGACTGCAAGAAGATTCTAGCCACAGAATTCGATATGAATGATTTGGGACGAATGCACTACTTCCTAGGGTTGGAAGTTTGGCAGCAGAAGGGAGAAATCTTCCTTGGGCAAGGAAGGTATGCTACAGAAATCTTGGAAAGACTCAAGATGGAAGATTGTAGATCTATGGCTACACCAATGATCACCAACTGGAAGAAGATTGATGCATCCGAAGACAAGGGTGTCGATCCTACCTTATACAGGCAGCTCATAGGGTCCCTGATGTATCTGGTCAATACCAGGCCAGAGATTTGCTATGTTGTAAACACCCTCAGTGGGCAGCAACCAAACACATTCTCAAGTATTTACAGGGAACAATCGATTATGGGCTCTTGTACACTAAAGGTAAGGATATCAGTTTGAGTGGATTTACTGATGCAAATTGGGCAGGAAGTTCAGTGGATCGGAAAAGTACCTCTGGGTATTGTTTCAACATTGGATTAGGAATGACCTCCTGGTGTAGTAGGAAACAAAAGTTCGTGGCTTTGAGCTCATCTGAGGAAGAATATATGGCAGCAAGCACAACGTTGTGCGAGGCCATATGGCTTAGAAAACTGCTGGTGAACCTATTCAGAAAGAATATGGAGGCGACCAGGATCATGTGCAACAATCAGAGTTGCATCAAGCTCTTTAAGAATCTTGTGTTTCATGATAGGTCAAAGCATATTGATATCCGGTGTCATTATGTCAGAGACTGTGTCCAACGAGGAGATGTATAGTTGAGCTACACTCCTACAGGAGAACAGGTGGTGGACATCCTCACAAAGGCCCTTGGAAGGGAAAAGTTTGACTACTTCAGGGAAAAGATGGGCACGCTGAAGAACCTGTTTCAGAAGTAGAAATGGGAGTGATAGCAACACGGATGCAGAGGGAGTTGCAATGCGGATGCAGTGTTGGGAGAAAGGACCAGCAAGAATACAGATGCAGCAGTGGCAGTGGCAAAGCCATGGGCAGCAGTATACGATGCAACAATGTAGAGGATGATGGGCAGCAGACCTAGCATTAGCACAGGGATTGATGCTGGATGATCAGGGTGATGTTAAGTGAGGAGTATTGCTAGAGCACAGTCCTCGCTAAGAGGGAGTGTTGATTTGAGGTAGCATCATATGTGCTCTAGCCATGAAAATTGGTGGAGAGGCTAACGTAGATGAGGTCTCCAATACCCAGAAAGGGTTTGGGCAGATTCTAAACAGTTTGGGGATATTAAAATAATTAATATTTTTAATGAAGTCCCTAAGTCTAAACTTAGGGAAAATAAAATATTAATGTGAATTAATATAAAACTGTGTTAGAATGGTCCAAAAGTCATGGATCAAGCCATATCTAATTTTAGCCGTTGATTAGGGACTTAATCTCGGCTATTGATTCGTCAACAGGAAAAGTATAAGAGGAGGCTTGAGGGTCACTTGGAGAACACACTAAGGGAGACCAGTCGGTTCAATTTCTAGAGCAGGGTTAGTTGAGAAATTGAACTAGTGGTATGGTGAGCAGTCAGGAGGCAACAAGTACGGAATAGAGGGACGAGATCGGCCACTAGAGATCAGTGCTGAGTCAGGAGAGGTAGATGCAGGGCATTTTAGGTAGATGCAGAGGCAGCGGGAGTCTGCGCAATCGTTAATTGGGTCTGCTTGGGTGATGCAGAGAGGCCCAGGGTTGACGCAGAGGGTCTGAGAGCCACGCAGAGGTCAGCCAGGCTGATGCTGGGATTGCGAGAAGTGTTGGAGAATTTTTTTTCTCTGTGGGTAAGCCAGTTTGGCACCCTGTTGTACTAATAATTGCTGAATAATAAAAACCTCCTTTGCTGCACCGGTTTTCCCACATTGAGGTTTTCCGGGAACTGTTGTCCAAATTTACTGAGTCAATATGTTGATTCTTGTGCATATGTTTGTTTCTATATTATAGTGTGATATCCCCAAAAATATTTATTTTAATGTTTATTGAAGTAATTTCATAAATAACTTATTGTGGAATAAGTAGGAAAAATAAATTAGTTGTTGCAGTGATAGAATTTTCACAATCGATCCCTTCCTTCTCTGGTTACAAGGGATTCGAGACCATTTGACTTCTGTGGGGTCTACACCAGATCCTGAGTTCATTGTTAGGACTGCCTTGAATGTAGTCACAGAAGACTGGGAGACCTTTGTCCAGAGCATCTTGGGCAGGGCTTCCCTACCCAGTTGGGAGGAGATGTGGACATCTCTTCAACAGGGAGAGATTAGGTGGTTAACCAAGGTAGGAAGTAGCGGCAAAGGAGTCAGAGTCAAGGAGGATGAGGAGGATGCAACTCTCACATCAGTGGGACAGCTAGGGCAACAGAAGAGGAAAAAGAAAGGCAACCTAAGTCAAATGCTTCAGGTGTGGGGAATTGGGACATTTCGCCACTCAGTGCCCTCCGAAGAAGGGCAAGGAAGAGAAGTCTGACTTAAAGGCTGCTCCAATGAAAGCTGACAAGGATGATGACGACGAGGATTGTGCCATGAGTGCTCATGCACCTCTGGAGAAGAGGTGGGGTGACATCGAGTTGTAGTGAGGAGGATTACATGGGGGGCAGAATCCTTGAGGTGCATAAACTCTTGGATCACATACGGCTACAGGAGCCCTAAAGATAGTAGCAGAATGATGGGAGTTGGTGTGAGGGATGATGGAGGAATAGTGGCACAACTAGAGTGCCAAAGTCTGAAGCAGAGCAGTAGAATGTTGCAGCAGTGCGGTAGGCACAAAGTAGAAACAACAAAAACGCAGTAGCATCAGAGGGTCAACACAGATTAGCAATAGAGGTAGCTTCAACATCCAGGGGCATCCCGACTGACCAACATGTCAGTTTTTGGGTAGCTTTTCAGTTGCTTACTTCTTAGCAACAGAGTTGCAATACAACAGTTAGCAATGGCAGTGTTATGGGCAGCATGATACAACATATTGAATGGGAGTTGCAGTACAGATGCAGCAGTGACAGTGGAAGTGTCATGGGCAGCAGTGCAGTGGATGAAGGGTAGCAGTACAAGCATCAGTAATATAGGGGACGAATGCTGTGGATCAGTGTAATGCTTCTATTGGGAAGTATTGCTAGAACACATTCCTCGCTAAGAGGGAGTGTTGATTTTGGGTAGCATCGAATGTGTTCTAGCTCCGAAATTTTGTGGAGGGGCTAGAATACATGAGATCTCCAAGTCCCATAAATCGTTTGGAGAAATTCCACCCGAATTGTGAGTTATTAAAATAATTAATATTTTTAATGTTGTTCCTAAGTCTAAACTTCGGAAAATACAAATATTAAAAGGTATTAATAAAAATATCGATGAGAAGCTTCTAAGAGACGAAGATCAAGTCTGTTTTAATCTTAGTTATTGATTAGAGACTTAATTTTGACTGTTGATTCATCAACAAGAAAAGTATAAGAGGAGGCTTGAGGGTTAGTTGGAGATACACCGAGTGATCAAATTAGTTCGATTTTTATGGGGCGTGGTTTGCTGAGAAAATCGAACTAGTGATTTGAGTTGTAGTGAGGGGCAGAAGCAGAGATTTCGATCAGAAAGGAGTTCTGAGCCAAAGAGTAGTAGGCAAAGAGGTAGTAGTAGCATTAGAGAGGCAACGCAGAGGCCTACGAAATCCAGGAAGGGGCTCACATAGTGGTAATGCAGGGGAGGAGGGTCTCTTGTAGTGGCAATGTAGGATATTCGTCAAAAGTCCGAGATTTTGCCAGAGAAGCGAAGTTCTGAGTCGGGAGGGATGAACAACAATCTTCCTCTAGCAAATTGATCTACCAGAAGGGGTGACGCAGTCTCCTAGAGGGTGCTTGCTAGAGTCAGGCCACTTAGTGGATCATTTGTGACTTGGAGAACAACGTAAACTCTCATATGTATTTCTTGCTGCCGAGATTTCTCTGAAAGGTTAGTTGGTGTGAGAGGCAACATTTTGTACTCAGATTCTGCTTGCTTAATAATACAAACCCTCTATCTGTTGCACCGGTTTTCTCCCATTGGGTTTTTCCAGGGGTTTTTCATCACTGTTTATAAATTAAATAACTTGTTGAATGTAATAACAAGTAGGAGATGATAAACCAGTGATTGCAGTAGGATTTCTGATGTGTAGATTCAGAAATTTTCACAATTCATTACCCTATTGAATTCTCAACAAAGAGGGCAAAATAGTTCTAGCATGCAAGAGGGCCACCAAGGCTAACACCTCTTCGAAAAATGGTAAATAAGCCACATGAGTGCATGAAGTACTCTTTACAGCCTTCTCCCTCTCAAATAGGCATCGAACTAGTTCATGAGGGATGACATATATAGAAAATTTATCCAGACCACTTGGGTTAACACTCTTAGGGGTTATGCTACTATGCCAAAAGATGGCTTTCTATACTAAGGACATCTTGTAGCTGACAGGATAGACTCATCGTTCGATCGTAGTACACCCCTTATCATTGGATGCATGCTCTTCATATCCCTCTAAGCCAATTAAGAGTAGGCTCTCATAGGCTTCAGGTAGAGATTGATCACCATATTAAGATATTGGACAGGATATGCCATCTTTTCCACTTATAGGAGGTTGGGATCGAGGAGAACTTTAATTTACACTACCTCATTTACTACAAGATCATAGGGAGGCTCGATTGCTTATTCATAGAGTCTCCTACTCTCTCTAGCGTCTTCATTCCTAGATCAAAGATGTTTGTCCCTTTACATGCAAGGGACCTCTAGTCTCCATTCTTATTATCTCTAGTCACCTTCTAGATTAGGCCCCACTCAACATTTACTTTCTTCTTTACAATGCTCCCTCTAGCTCAAGGCACCAAGAGATAGATGGACAGTGGCCTAAACCTTGATCGCAGATTAGCATGCCCATGAAGATCACCCACACTTAATAGAGGCCTTAACAACCTAGCTGGTCTAGAACTTCGACCAATAGTGAGTGGAGATTGTCTTGACTTTAGCAGTGCAACTCCTCTTCTAAACAACAACACAACATGTCATCCATTTCAACTCTTCTCTACAGTCCACTATCTTAAGCTTTCTCCATTCAACCTCAAATGCTATGAGAGATAGATCTTGATTCAATATAGTGTGAGACTCATTACTCATTGCCTATTTCCATTTTCGATATCTTGCACTTGCATATAATGTACATCTTTTAGAGTGACCTCCAATTATGGAGTTTGGATACTATGCCCACATGCTTTAGATTAGATTCTCATTCTTGTTTTCTGCATTCTATTTTTATAGGAGCTGCTTCAATAGTCCCACTTTATATTGACATCATTGTTCCCTACAGCCCCTCTGACCTACTTTAGTGGTCACTGCATTAATAAATTATCTAATCTTATATTATCTTATCTATTAGTTGTGCAAATGCATCTAGCCCCCAAAATTTGAAAGTGCTCAAAATTGTGGGAAATCAAATATTGATATTGTATATGAAATCTGGTATCCAAAAATCTAATCAAATTGTTAAAAATAACACTATTTTGCTAAAAATAGACCAAAACTCCAATCTTGGGAACCAACTAAAACTAGAACCATATGGCCAAATCTTCCAATTGGGTGCTCAAATTTGCAATTAACTTGTCAATTAACCTATCGATTAGACCTCACACTAAAAGTTAGCTATTTCTGAAAATGAAAAGAGACTAGAATAGAAATTTGTCGAGTCAGCCTCAAAATTGAACCACATGCATATCTCCCTAAAGGGTATCCAAAACTTGATTAGATCTCAAAAAAGATGAGTTTTAAGAAATGAGAGAGCTAGGACCTACAAGGACCAAACTCATCATACCCTTCAGGGTTTGTTGACCTCCCATAATTTCTGTAAATATTGCATTGAACCTACAATCGTGGGGCACTTGCTCTAACTGAACCTTTGTCAATCGAATGTACTTGTATATTTGTGTAGCTCCAAACACCCATTTGTTAGTTTTTTGTAGCATCATATGTGCTCTAGCCATGAAAATTGGTGAGAGGCTAAGGCACATGAGTTCTAAAGAACCTAGAAACCGTTTGGTAAAATTCCACTAGGATTGTATTTTATTAAAATAATTAATATTTTTAATGGGGTTCCTAAATCTAAACTTAGGAAAATTAAAGTACTAATTGGTATTATTGAAAATATGGGTGAGATTGATTTAGAAAGCGGATCAAGTCAAGTTTTAATATTAGCTGTTGATTAGAGACTTAATCTCGACCGTTGAAGTCTCAACGAGAAAAGTATAAGGAGGAGGCTTAGGGTTCATTTAGAAACACACACGAAGAGAACGAATTGATCTAGAGTTTGAATCCTGGGTCTAGGAAGCTAAGAATTTCGAACTAAGTGATGATTCTGCAGTAGAGGGACAGGGATAGTTCAGGAATACAGGGCTGAGAGGCGGACAACCACTAGTGAAGGCAATGTAGCACCTAGAAGGACTGACGCTAGGCCAGTCTAGGCCCACACAGTATTGACGCAGAGCTAGAAGGGCCAATGCAAAAGTGAGGCTTCCCTCACGCATAAATCTGGAATTGTTGGGGAGCTGCTCAAACAGCCAGGAAAGGTTGACACAGAAGCTCCAGGAGGCAGAAGAGACTGCACAGGGCTGATGCAGAACTTGTAAGGCTGACGCAGGGCCAACAAAAGATAGCTGGGGTTAGCAAGTTCTACTACCGGAATTTGCTGGGTGAAGTGAGGTAATCTCACTCAATTTTCCGCCATTATATTTTTTCTCTGTCACTAGATTGTCAGGAGTGAAACCAACATTGTATTTAGAACTACTGCTTAATAATATAAAACCCTCAGAGTTGCTGCACCAGGTTTCCCACATTGAGCTTTTTCGGGGACTATTTTGTCCAAAAATAACTGTGTCCTATGTATCTTGTTCTTTGCTTAGTTTCTTGTTTCATGTAATCAAATTAAATTGGTGTAGGCTATAGAAGTAGTTTACTTCAGTGGTATTCAGAAAATAACTTGATAATGTATATTAAAATCAAGTAGGTGAAGTAAATTCATTTTTGCTACAGTAGGGGTTCCTTGAGGATAGGAATTTTCACATGGTATTAGAGTATTGATTTTGAAATAGGAAGAGCAGATCCAACGCTGAGAAGAGATGCCAATAGCTGCATTTGGCAGCAATTCGAATCTCCTTGAAGGGATTGCATAGTCCTTGTCGGGAAGCAGAGATTCAGAGGAAATCTCTCTCTGAGAGAGTCGACAGAGGTACGATTTCTGGTTTGTGAGCTTGCAGAGGTAGAGGGAGTGACGCAGAGCCTCAGCGCAGTGCTTGAAGGGCGCAGTTTCTATCGGGGCAGAAATCCGTCGAAAAAGAGCGAAGACACATAGAAGGGGAATTTTCTCCTTAGAGGACTTTTCTCGCCAAAAGTTCGAATTTTTCACTTGTCAAGCAGCGGACCAATGTTGAGCAATGACTAGAGGAATCAATTCGACAGTTTGGGTGAGATGGCATCACATGGGCTCAGAGATCATGACATCTTGGAAGGAGCTTCCAACTATGTCATATGCAAGACTAGAATCTTAGCTGTTCTGGAGTACGATCTCAAAGCTTACGTCAAGAGTGTTGTGGCTGTTCTTGCAGACAATGATCAAAAAAAGAAGTACAAGGCCGAGCAGGGAAAGGTGAAGAGGTTAATAGTCGATGGAGTTTGAGATCATGTGGTCTCACATTTGCAGGGCAAAAATACAACCCGAGAAATGTGGGAAGCTTTGTCTTCACTGTATGAAGGTTCTTCTGAACAACGAAAGATGTACTTAGAACAAAAGTTGTAGCGGACATTGATGGAGAAGGGAGAAGGGGTTAACTCCTATCTTCAACGTCTTCAAGACACCAGAGAACAGCTTGCTGCAGTGGGGTCTACTACTCAATCTACCGTGATGGTAAGGACGACCCTGAATGGAGTCTCAGATGAATGGCAAGTCTTCGTGACTACCTTCATGGGAGGAGATGTGGGCAATCCTTCAACATGAAGAATTAAGGAGGGATCTAGTTAAGGTCAACCTCAATGGCAGCAGTGGAAGTAGCACGAAGACCAAGGAGGAGGAGGAGAACGTAGCTCTAGCATCAAAGGGACAACAAAAGCAGAAGTAGAAGAAGGACATTTCGAAGGTGAAATGTTTCAGATGTCGTGAGATGAGCCACTTTGCATCCCAGTGTCCTTTGGAGCAAAAGGATAAGGATGAGAAACATGATCCTAAGGCTGCTCCAACAAAAATTGACGGAGATGGGTTTTCTATGAGTACCCACGTATCTCTAGGAGGGAAATAGCGCGATATTGAACTGTAGTCAGGAGAACTACATGTGGGCACGATCCTTGAGGAGTCCACTTCTTGGATCAATTCCTTGCTACGAGAACTCGAGATTCTGTAGTAGCGAGATGGATTTGGTGTCAGATAATGCAGTGGGATGTTTAGAGAGATGGATGCAGTAGCCTAAGACCAGACACTGATTAACGCAGAGCAAGGTTGGCAACAATACAGAAGTCAGCAGTAGCGCAGGAGATTCAGAGGGTTAAAGACTCGTAGCAGTTAGATTCCAACATTCACATGGCATTATGCTGAACACAGTTAGTTCAAAAATTTTGGATGCTTTTCCGTTGCTGAGCACCAACAATTGGAAAATGATGCAGTGCAGAGCTAGCAGTGGCAGTGTTAGCGGCAAATGTAGAGGGAGCTGTAGTACAGATGCAGCGGTGGCAGTGGCAGTGTCATGGGCAATAGTACAATAGCAGTAGCAACACAGTGTTGGTGGCAGCAAGAGTGCGAAAATGAGATGCTTCAGAGATAGAGCAACATGTAGTTGGACATTGTTGCTAGAGCACATTCCTCGCTAAGAGGGAGTGTTAGTTTTAGGTAGCATCAGATGTGTTCTAGCCAAAAATTGGTGGAGAGGCTAAGGCACATGAGTTCTAAAGAACCCAGAAACCGTTTGGTGAAATTCCCCCTGGATTGTATCTTATTAAAATAATTAATATTTTTAATGGGGTTTTAAAGTCTAGGTCCACGCAATCTTGACACAGAGCTAGAAGGGCCAGCGCAAAAGTGAGGCCGCCCTCCCGCAGAAATCCAAAACTGTCGGGGAGCTGCCGGAACAGCCGGGAGAGGTTGATGTAGAAGCTCCAGGAGGCAGAAGAGATAGTGTAGGGATGATGCAAAACCTGTAAGGTTGACGTAGGGCCTACATAGGGCCAAGTAGAGATAGCCGGGGTTAGCCAGTTCTGTTGCCGGATCATTCTGAATCTACTGTGTGAAGTGAGGTAATCTAACTCAATTTTTCGCCATCATATTTTTTCTATTATTGGATTGCTGGGAGGGCAACCATCATTGTATTCAGAACTATTGCTTAATAATATAAAACCCTCAGAACTGTTGTGCTGGTTTTCCTGCTGTAATATCCCTAACCCGGAATATTCCTCAAACCCCAGCAAAACTCCAACCAAATACGTGCAAATTATATAATAACCCAAAAAATGACAAAATAATAGTGGTACAACATATAATAATGTAAACAGGAAATACAAGCAGATACTCAAGAAATGCAACGTAAAATGCTAAGCCATTTTATTAAACTGAGCAATAAAACGAGTACAGGAGGTGATCAGAAAGATGGCACCTTGACTTTCACAAGGCAAGTGAAGAAATACTCTTAGAATAACAAAGAATGGCCTCTCTGCATGGACGCTGCTGGAGAACTGTCGCGTTGCTGCTGCTAGAAAACAAATGATGATTTGGGGCTGCTCCCCTCCTCAGAAAACGCTGAAACTCTGGAATCGGGCTCTACTCAAGAAACCCAGAAAAACCCAGAAAGCTTTCCTGGAATAGCCAACCCCCGAAAATCACCCCCTTGGGGATCTGCGTAGTTCCTCAATGCTCTGCGTTGCCACTGAATAAACCCCTCCTGAACTCTGCCTGAAACTCTGCCAAAAATCCTCCAATATGCAAGGGCTGGACCCCTGCTCAATCACCCAGCTTAAATCCTCCTACGAAAACCCCAATCCAACACTACTGCCAGAAAGAACTGCGTCCCTCTCTCAGTGCTGCGCAGTCCTCCAAAATGCTGATGAAACTGCTATTGAAATGCTGATAAAACTATTGCTGAAATGCCAATGGAAATACCTTGCCCGAGCAGGGACTCGAAGTCCCCCAGGGCTAAGGGTGAGATCTCTGAGCGGAGACACTTAATGCTCTAAACGGTGCTGCAGACCAGCTAAACAGCCAGCGTGCTTAGAAGTTGAAATGACTAGCTCAAAATGCACATAACTGAATGATCAAAATGAGGGGGCTCCTCTCTCTTTTATAGCCTTTGCCTCTCTCAATCCCAAGGCTCACCTCCTCCTGCGTGATTCCCCTCTTGCCACGTGTTTCTTCCCTCCTGCGCAGTTCCTCCATGTGTCTGCGTGGGCTCCATTTCTGCATCCCCTTTGGCCCCCTTGGCTCCCCTTTAAGGTTGTGCTACTAGGAAGTGACTTTTTTTATTCTAAAAGTGAGTTATGTCCCCCTTCCTCGCTTTTTATTTACAAATAACTATAGAAGGCAAAAATCGAACAAAATCGAATATTCCAATTAGCCATGGCTAATTAGGAATATTACAATTTCCCTCTACAAAATGTTGCTTGTCCTCAAGCAACTGAAGTGATGGATGCTGTAAGATCTTCTCACTCTCCCAAGTGGCATCCTCATCCGGCAAATTCTTCCACTTCACCAAGAATTCTTGGACCATCCTGCTCCGCAGTTGCCTCTCCCTGGTATCAATGATAGCCTTCGACTGTAATACCAAATGCCCCTCATCATCCATGGGTGGTAGCTCATCTGTCATTGTCACCTACTGCCCTAATGCCTTCTTTAGGCATGATACATGAAAAATGTTATGAATCTTGCTGCCTTGGGGCAACTCCAACTCATGTGCAACTTGTCCAATCTTGCGTATCACCCTGTATGGCCCATAAAAGCGGGGCTTGAGCTTTTCAGCCCCCTTTTGCTTCAGTGACGACTGTAATCGTAGGTAGACCATGTCCCCTACCTCGAACTGCCTCTCCAGCCGACCCTTGTCGGCATACAACTTCTGCTGATTCTATGTTGTAGCCTTGTTATCCTTGAGAGCTTGGAGGATATCCTGACTCTCTTGGATCCAAATCTTGGCTCTAAGAGCCCCGCTATCACCAAACATCACATCAACAAAAGATAAAGGATGATACCCATATAAGGCATAGAATGGTGACATACCAATGGACATGTGATGTGAAGTATTATAGTAGTACTCCCCTAGATGCAACCACTTTAACCATGCTCGCTGCTGCCCACTGACATAGTTAAGCAAGTAGCCCTCCAGCCACTTGTTAACTATCTCTGTCTGCCCATCCGTCTGTGGGTGTTAACTGGTACTCGGTGTCAACTCCATCCCCACCAACCGGAAAAGCTCCTGCCAAAACCCGCCCATGAAACGGCTGTCCCTATCACTGACAATGGTCTTAAGAAGACCATGTAGCCTGAAGATCTCCCTGAAGAATAGCTCAGCCACCTGTGCTGCTGTATAGTGTGCGGATATGGCAAAAAAATGTGCATACTTCGTCAGTCGATCAACGACGACAAAGATACAATCCTTGCCCTGTACCATGGGCAACCCTGTGATGAAGTCCATCGAAATACTCTCCCATTTCCCCTTCGGAATGGGAAGAGGCTGCAATAAACCCGCGGGATGGCTCATCTCTCCCTTGTTCCTCTGACAAACATCACACTCCTGGATGTGCTAGAGTACGTCCTCCTTGAGGTCCTTCCATGAGAACCTCTCTCTAATGGCCATGTAGGTTTTGGTAAACCCCTGATGTCCTACCAAAGGTGAATCATGCGATGTCTAGAGTATCTTCTTCTTGAGCTGAGATTTCTCAGTCAAGAAGATCTAGTCCCTGTAATAGATGATCTCATCGACCACCCTGTACCTGTCATCTGCCACCTGCCCATCAAGAACCTCACATGCAAACCTGTCCTTGGAGTACTCTACTAAGAGTCGACCCCTCCAATTTGTATCCAAGCTCATAAGAGACAACCTAGCTGGTCTACGTGAAAGGGCATCTGCTACCACTCTGTTCTTACCCTTGACATACTCAATGTCAAAGTCATATGCTCGGATCTTACTGATCCACTTCTGTTGCCTCTCTTGTAGCTGCTTCTGCTCCAAAAAGAACTTGAGGCTGTTGTGATCAGTCCTCACCTTGAACTTGTTACCCACCAAACACTGTCGGTACTTAGCCAATGCATGCATGATGGCCAGCATCTGCTTGTTGTATATGGAATACAACCTCTCGTGCGGAAGGAGCTTCCGGCTCTCAAAGGCTATAGGATGACCTCCCTGCATCAATACTGCGTCGATCCCCTCTCCCGACGCATCACACTCCAAAACAAATGGCTGTGTGAAATTTGGCAATGCAAGAACTGGGCAGCTGCTCATAACCTCCTTGGCGCTGTATCCGACCAACTGAAAGCCCCCTTCCTCGTCAAATCTGTCAGGGGTGCAACAAGCTGTGAGAAACTCTTGACGAACTTCCGATAGTAAGTACAAATGCCAATGAATCCTTGAAGTTCTATCACGTTTCTCAGCTCCGGCCATTCTTTGATGGCCCTGATCTTCTACTCGTGGACCCTCACTCCGTCCACCCCTATGATGTGTCCCAGATAGAACATCTCCGTCAACCCAAACTCACACTTGGAGAGTTTGGCATAGAACTGCTGCTCCTGTAAGATACGCAATACTGTCTTAATGTGCTGGAGAGGCTCCTCCCAAGTCCTGCTGTAAATGAGAATATCATCGAAGAATACCAACACAAACTTCCTCAAGTGACTACGGAAGATGTGATTCATGCAAGACTGAAATGTAGCTGGGGCATTGGTTAGCCCAGAAGGCATCACCAAGAACTCAAAGTGCCCATAGTGACACTTGAAGGCGGTCTTGGGAATGTCCTGCTCCCTCACGCGAATCTGATGGTACCCATATCTCAAATCAATCTTTGAGAAAAAACGTGCCCCTCGCAACTCGTCCATCAACTCATCGATCTTGTGTATGGGGTACCTGTTCGTCAGGGTCTTCTTGTTCAGGGCCCTATAGTCAATGCACATCCTCAATGTACCGTCCTTCTTCTTCACCAACACCATAGAAGAAGCAAAAGGACTCGTGCTCGATCGAATATGCCCAAGAGCTAGCAACTCCTGGATATCCCGCTCAATCTCATCCCGATAGGCCTTGGGGTGCCTATAGGGGGTGGTGATCATTGCCTGTATTTCCTGCTCAAGCTCGATGATGTGCTCAAACCCCCGATCTGGTGGCTGTCCTGGTGGACTCTCCCCAAACACTATGGCATACCGATCAAGGATGCACTGTATATCTGGATGTATCGTCTGCCCGGTAGTCCCTGCCTCTGATGCACGCAGCTCCACTGCCCACTCTGTGTCTCCCTTCCAGAAGACTGCCTCCAGCCGATGAGTCGAAACAGTTTGAGGCGGATATGTGTGTTATCGCCGTATCTTCTCATGCCTCCCTGTCTTCTCATCATCCCACTCCATCTCTAGGGCCTTCCAATCTGTAGTGACCTTCCCTAGAGTGATAAGCCACTGAACACCCGGTACTATGTTGGTGTCTAGAGTGTTGACCACGAAAAAGTGGTTAGTCAGTGTGTAAGTGCCCATCATCACTGATAACTCTGGGACATAACGAGCACACACCATGGTCTGATCTCCTAGGACCAAAACTGAAAATCCATCGAAACTCTTTGTCGGTATACCTCTCTGCTCAATCATCTGAGCATCGATGAAGTTGTGGGTTGCCCCATTGTCAACCAAGACTAATACTCGCTGGCCATGTACTGTCCTCCATATGCGCAACGTTAAATACTTGGGAACTCCTCACAATGCTGCAAGGGCCCCTTCGGTGGGTGCAAAAGATGCACCACTTGCTATTGGCGGTGGAGGTGGCAAAGGCCCCTGTATAGCATGGCTATCTCTTGCCTCCACATCATCGTCGTCATCCTGTTCTCCACTGCTCTTGGAGAAGACCTCAATAAAATGTGCTTTGCCAGCAGCACATCTATGTCCCGGTGCCTACGGCTCCTGACATGTGAAGCACAACCGCTTCTTCTTCAGCTCCCTCCTGACATCGTCCTCAATCTGTACTCATCCTGGATTCCCCTTTGGAGGTGGAATCCTCACATCCTTCCCCTTAGACTGAAAAGGCTTTCTTTGGGGGTAAGGTGTCCGGGTCCTGGGTAAGACATCCTGTAAGTCCTGGGTCCTGCTGATAGCATCTTGGAGTGTGGCTGGTCTAGTTGATCGGATTAGACCCCGAAGTGGCTCTGCTAACCCCTCCACATACATATAGACCCTCCACGCCGTGGATAGGTCTGGCGCCATCATGGAGACCCTCAAAAAATCTGCAATGTAGGTCTCTGGGCTCCATGTCTGTTTGAGCCTCGTCAGGTCAACAAAATGTTGCTCTGGATCCCTCTAATCAAATCACTCCATAAATCTCCTGGTAAACTCCGCATATGTCGTCACTGTAGAGTGCCCCAATGTAACCATCCCATGAAACCACCAATCCTGGGCCTCACCATCCAAATGCACTGTTGCCACCTTAATGGCCTCTGCCTCCGACATCTGGTTAAGCTGGTAATAAATGTCCAGCTTCTCCACCCAAGACTTCACCGAACTGTTTGATGAACCATCAAACATAGGCAAGTGGAATCTACTCTGCACGGTGGGTGTCACCATCATGGTAATGCCGGTTTCCTCTGTGATGGTCGCGAGGTCTACTATTCCGTTGGTGCTGAACAAAGTCTCTAAATGAAAGAGCATCCTTGAACTCCTGCCCAGAGGCCTGGTACTCTGCAAAATAATCGCCCATATGGCTGGGCTCTACCTCTCGCTGGGCTCCGACCCTCGTGTCTGCTCCTAAGAACGTGGGCATGGTAGAGCGTGTAGCAGAATGCGAGGCCACCTGCTGTGCAGTATCACACTGCTCTGGAAAATGATGGGATGCACCTGATCCCTCACCAATCTGAAAAACCTGTGGGCTCTCATGCTGTCTAGCCTCTACTGCAGTGAATCTCTGCCCCATCACCTCAATCTGCCTTGACAGATCCTGTACTGATTTGAGGAGCATATCCACAAATCTCTTCCCATCCTTGTCTGCCATCGGATCCCTTTGCTCTGCCTCCACCACAGGCTCCTCTTGTTCTACGTCCACCACCGGAACACAATCTCCCTCTTTGTAGGTGTTCTCCAACCCTACGCTCACTGTCTCTGTATTTCCTACCTCTATAACAGATGTAGGGTTTCTCCCTCAGTATCATAGACTGCTAGCTCCACAGGCTGAGCCAAATCTACGCTCTGATACCAATGTAATATCCCTAACCCGGAATATTCCTCAAACCCCAACAAAACTCCAACCAAATACGTGCAAATTATATAATAACCCAAAAATGACAAAATAATAGTGGTACAACATATAATAATGTAAACAAGAGATATAAGCAGATACTCAAGAAATGCAGCGTGAAATGCTAAGCCATTTTATTACACTGAGCAATAAAATGAGTACAGGAGGTGATCAGAAAGATGGCACCTCGACTTGCACAAGGCAAGTGAAGAAATACTCTCAGAATAACAAAGAATGGCCTCTCTGCGTGGACGCTACTGGAGGATTGTCGTGTTGTTGCTGCTAGAAAACAAATGATGATTTGGGGCTGCTCCCCTTCTCGGAAAATGATTAAACTCTGGAATCGGGCTCTACTCAAGAAACCCAGAAAAACCTAGAAAGCTTTCCTGGAATAGCCGACCCTTGGAAATCACCCCCTTGGGGATCTGCACAGTTCCTCAATGCTCTGCGCTGCCACTGAAAAAACCCCTCCTGAACTCTGCCTGAAACTTTGCCAAAAATCCTCCAATATGCAAGAGCTAGACCCCTGCTCAATCACCCATCATAAATCCTCCTGCAAAAACCCCAATCCAACACTACTGCCAAAAAGAACTGCGTCCCTCTCTCAGTGCTGCGCAGTCCTCCAAAATGCTGATGAAACTGTTGCTGAAATGCTGATAAAACTACTGCTGAAATGCCAATGGAAATACCTTGCTCGAGCAAGCACTTGAAGTCCCCTGGGGCTAAGGGTGAGATCTTCGAGCGGAGACATTCAATGCACTAAATAGTGTTGCAGACCAGCTAAACGGCCAACATGCTCAGAAGTCGAAACGACTAACTCAAAATGCACAAAATTGAATGATCAAAATGAGGGGGCTCCTCTCTCTTTTATAGCCTTTGCCTCTCTCAATCCTAAGGCTCACCTCCTCTTGCGTGATTCCCCTCTTGCCACGTGTTTCTTCCCTCCTGCGCAGTTCCTCCATGTGTCTGTGTGGGCTCCATTTCTACGTTCCCCTTTGGCCCCCTTGGCTCTCCTTTAAGTCCTACTAGGAAGTGACTTTTTTTATTCTAAAAGTATGTTATGTCCCCCTTCCTCGCTTTTTATTTACAAATAACTATCGAAGGCAAAAATCGAACAAAATCGAATATTCCAATTAGCCATGGCTAATTAGGAATATTACACTTGCATTGGGTTTTTCCGGCGACTATTTTGTCCAAAAATAACGGTGTCCTATGTATCTTGTTCTTTGCTTAGTTTCTTGTTTCATGGAATCAAATTCAATTGGTGTAAGGCTTCATTAGTAATTTACTTCAGTATTATTCAAAAAATAACCTGATAATGTATATTAAAATCAAGTAAGTAGGTGAAGTAAATTCAGTTTATCGAAGGCAAAAATCGAACAAAATCGAATATTCCAATTAGCCATGGCTAATTAGGAATATTACACTTGCATTGGGTTTTTCCGGCGACTATTTTGTCCAAAAATAACGGTGTCCTATGTATCTTGTTCTTTGCTTAGTTTCTTGTTTCATGGAATCAAATTCAATTGGTGTAGGCTTCATTAGTAATTTACTTCAGTACTATTCAAAAAATAACTTGATAATGTATATTAAAATCAAGTAAGTAGGTGAAGTAAATTCAGTTTTGCCGCAGGGTTCCTTGAGGATAGGAATTTTCACACCATCTCCACCATCAACCCTTGAATAATAAAAACATGTGATATGCCAAGTCTGAAAGGCACTCCATGAACTGTCGATCACAAATGATGGATTGGCCAATTGGTCCATCCTATATTGTATCCATGAATCAACTCTAGTAAGCACTCTAGTTGGTTTCTGGAGAAATCCAATCTAGGTGCTAACATGATGGATCATGGCTAATTAGGAAAGAGTTAAAACTTTCATTCAATTTGACATTTGGATTGATCTAGTGTATTGTTTCAATAGAGGTAACTCAAACCCTAGATGGTGTATCAATATTTTTTGTTATCTGACCATCTTAGCTCCGTCTTAACCTTGGATCGATCAAGCGCTGAGAGGGATCAAATTTGTTGAGGTGCAAACCTTTTTGAGGGTGTCAAAGACCGGAGGTTTGCACCTTGAAGGATTTGATCCCTTTCCATATTTGATATATCTAGGTTTAAGATTGATCTAAGCTATTTTATAAATGCTTTAAAATTTTAACTTGACTTATGTTTTTATTATTATTTTATTATTTGGTGACTCATGTTACACATCAACATCGGCTGGAGAATATGCCTCTTGGTGCAACTATCCCTGACCTTGTTTGTAATGAAATCCTAAATGCCAGCCACATGTAATTTGTCCCCATCCTGACTGAGTTGGATTTTTCTCATTATTTGCAATTTGTAGGCATCATAATTAGTCCTTGCATTTTACCATGTCGAGGTATGTATAAGCAGGTAAAGAAGTAGATTAATCGTTTATTACGATTGCATGACAATGAAATCTATTTCCACCAGTCTTTGATCATGCATCTACTCGTTGGTGGTTGTGATGGAGATAATCCAAAAGTTGGCCATGTTATGTAAATATTATTAAGCTTGAAACTTCTAATTTGTGTTTGTAAGTTATCAGGTGGTGAAATTTTGCAATAGACTTGAACATTTGAATTTGATCCTGGTTAATTTCTCCTAAATTTTGGATAAAGCAGCATGTGTTGAAAATGTTCCAAAAATTGGCAAGTATTTAAATGCTTACATGACAAATTGTCTCTTGTTGTTTTTAAGAATTAGATGAAAGCTTGCAATTTGCTGTATAATTTATGTATCTTTGGAAATATGGAAACAAGGGGTTGGAGCGTTGCAGGGGCAGTGGAGGGGGTTTTCCTTTTTCTTTTCTCTTTCTTTTTTCTGACATGCTACACATCTTGTCTTCTTTTTCCAAATGCAGGACATTTGCAAGTCAAATCATCACTGGCTACCTTCCTAGTGTTATTCTTCAGTTATTTCTTTATGTTGTTCCACCCATAATGATGCTGTTTTCAGCCATCCAAGGTTCAGTGTCATATGGTGGAAAGCAAAAAAGTGCATGTGCCAAAATGCTCTACTTCACAGTTTGGAATGTGTTTTTTGTGAACGTTTTATCTGGAACGGTCATCAACCAACTCAATAACATCATTTCGAGCCCAAAAGACTTACCCAGGCAGCTTGCAAAAGCAGTTCCTAGACAGGTAATGAATGCCAATAGCTTTAGTAACTTTTTGTCATTTAGCCATAGATATTGTTGTAAATTGGTTGAATGGAGGTTATAAATAGCTGTTTCGCTTCAGTACAAAGAGGTGAATTGATGTGAAGATTTCTTGGTGTTTGAAATGCTTTCTACAAACTTGTTAAACATCTTGTTGTGCCTGTTTATATCCATTTTCCATGTCTGACATGCCTGCCAATGTTTGATTTGTTTTAGTTACCTTTAGGGATGTTAGAAGCCAGAAAGGATAGGAAGGCACATATAAAAGTATCAATTGAAAAAACTAAAGAAGGTATATTAACAAAATACATCCAAACCTTTCTGAATATAAGCAAGTGTGAGACGATAAACAAGGCGCCATAAGTGCATGAGATGATAAACAAAGGCACATTTTTTTTGAGCCAAGAATGTGGACCACTGGAGGAACACATTTCCTATTAATCACCCTAGCTTTTCTTGTTCAGTGGATACCTTTGCGGTGCCGTATTGTTCTAAAGTTGCTTCTGGTGGACTGGCCTTTCTTGCTCATGAGTGTTGATATTAACTATACGGTTTATGTCCAGAAACTTCATGCATCATTATGACTAACTGTGAAAACCTACACACCCAAATTATCTTTTCTATCCTTACATTATAGGATAGGATGAAACAGAATCAATGACACAGAAGTTAATCACTGATTTTCTCGATTTTTTTGATGCAGGCAACTTTCTTCATCACTTATATTTTGACATCAGGATGGGCAAGTGTATCATCAGAACTTATACAACTATTCTCTCTGATTTGGAATGTTTATAAACGTTGTTTCTGCAAGAGTGACAAGAGTGGCAATTGTGCAAACTCTGTGCCATCATTTCCTTACCATCAAGAAATCCCTAAAGTGCTCCTTTTTGGGCTTCTCGGTTTCACTTGCTCTGTGGTAGCACCTTTAATTCTACCATTTCTTCTTGTGTACTTTTCACTTGGGTACATCATCTATCGTAATCAGGTAAATTCTGAAAATTTATTTTTCCCTTGGTGAGAATTGTAATTTTATTGAATTTTTTTATCACAGGTATTCCATACAACCATTCTAGATAGCAAATGAATGACAGTTTTTATGGGAAAACTCTTAAGCAATTTTGCTGCTGGTTTCTAGAGAGATGTATTCCCCACGCTTTTCTTAGTGTATATATTTTTGCTGCATATTTGATGTGTGGCAAAAGCCAGGACACTCCTCTTAGTGTTGCGACCATGTTGGTTTAAACCAATCATTTAAATGCATTAACTCTTTCTATGATGTTGTGCTTCCCCCATGCTCTTTCGGTTTGGTTGGAGAAATATTGAAGTCTTTCTTAAGTTTAACCAGCTTTATACAGTCCCAGATCATAGGACTGTTCTTTTGTTGCGATGGTTGTACATGGAAACTTATGTTAGATTTTATTAAAAATGTGGATAATTTGTTGTGCAAGGATCATTGTATACTGTACCTATTGCCTCAAAATCTAGCTGGTCTTGTGTGGGGAACTCACAAGCCAAGCAATAGACCAAGGGACAACAATATAAGGTGTGGCCCGCTCAATGTTGCATGAAGCAGGGACGAAGTGAGGACATTTTTTGGAAGCGGATACATGGAAACGTCATTTCCCAAAAATCTAGGAAGTGAAGTGTCTACTTTATATATATATATATATATATATATATATTGCATTGATGCTAAAAAAACATCCAAAATACCAAATTAGTTGTAGAAGATATGAAAACATGCATATTTGTACATAAATCAAGATAGATATGGCATCCGTTGTATATCAATGATTAATTTTTCAAGCATCAACCATCTAGAATCTAGATTCTTCTCCTCTTGTCTTGCCTTTGCCTCTACCTCGATTGTCTAGGGATAGTAGTCAACATTGCCCAATTTTGATCAAACTACCTGATCCAAGCCTTAAAATATGGTGGAAAAAGCTTAACATGCTTGATGAATGATTTTGACTTGATTGAAAGGTAGTTTTTTGCTAAGGCCATGACGAAGGAGTTCAACAATTAACACCACCAACACTAGGGTACATGATCACATATAGGGCTTGGTGCTCTTGATTAAATGCCAATCACATACCCTCATACATGATATGATCTAATGAAATGACACAATCTCATTGATCCTAAATTCCTGAAAACTGTTCAGTTTGCTGAATTTTGAAGAGGATATGAAATTCTATTTTCTCCATATGAAGTTCGATGAGGCTGGAACCACTCTCAAACGTCATTTCATGGCAATGTTAAAAATTTAAGTAAAAGGATGAAAATGAAAGATAACATTACCATGAGGGAGCACCTAGGAAGCATCTGAGCATCAAGGGAGCACCTTGAGTGTGTCTGGGAAGCCCCAATCCAACTTAAGTCAAAGAAAAAATTACAAAAAAAATTTAGAACCCCGCCAAATCGCCCATCTCCCTTTGGATCCTTGTAGATCCATGCTTGATGGATCTGCGGATCAGGCTCGCGTGGTTTTGGATTTCTAGGAATCGCCTCAAAATGGGATGTGGTTTCGACCTTGGATCCTTGGGGGGGAGGTGCGGGGGGAAGGATAGTGGAACATTGGGGGGCCCACTGTCACCACAATCAATACTTCCTGATCTTTTGTGGACTTTCACCACTAGGGAGGCTTCTTTTCAGAAGGTCACCTAAAGGATCTATCAAGTACAAGGGATAAGGTGACAAAAGAGGCGTAGGGAGGAAAAATCTACTTATGAACAAGGCTTAGCTAACACAATAGGGCAATTTTCATCCTCCAATCTGCCTAATTAGGTCACCACATGACCTAAGGTTTGAGAAATAACATGGAAAAAGGAACAACCTAGGGTCACAAGGCTAAGAAAAGGCTTCCAATCAATGTATACCTTCAATTTATGGAACAAGATGCCTTTAATAAGCCCCAAGTTGAAGCCTAGGGCAAACTAGTGCTTTTCTAGGGCAAAATCTGCTTAGGGCACAAGACATTGTGAATATTCCTATACTTGAAGGAACCCCCACTGCAACAAATCTGAATGTACTTCGCCTACTTTATTCTTAAATTACATTCATCAAGTTATTCTTCTGAATACTAAAGCGAATTACTTTTGCAACCTACACTAATTAAATATTTGATATCATGAAACAAAAAATAGAGCAAAGAACAAGATACATAGGAGACACTTATTTTTGGATACAATAGTCCCCGGAAAAACCCAATGTGGGAAAACCAGTGCAACAACTCTAAGGGTTCTATTATTATGTAGGAGAAATATCTGAATACAAATCTGGGATGCTCATCTAGCAATCCTTTATAGAGAGAATACTGGCGGAAAATCTGAGTGAGTTTTACCTCACCTCATTCGACAGAATTCTGGCCGATCTGGCACAAGACTGGCTAACCCCGACTATTTCTGCGTCACCTCCTCTGCCCACTGCGTCAACTTTCCCTGTTGTTTCAGCAGTTCCAACTTCTACCCTCTGCATCAGCTTTCCCAACTATTCCAGCAGTTCCTGACAGTTTCGGCAGTTCTTGGCAGAATTCTGGCTAATCCGGCACAAGACTGGCTAACCCCGATTATTTTTGTGTCACCTCTTCTGCCCTTTGTGTCAGCTTTCCTTGCTGTTTCGATAGTTCCTAGCAGTTGCAGCTTCAACTTTCCCGGCTGTTCCTTGAGTTCCCGGTTGTTCTCGACAGTTCTGGTTTCTACCTTCTGAATCAGCTTTCCAGACAATTTCAGCTTCTGTGCTCTGCATCAACTTTCCTGGTTGTTCTGGCAGTTCTCGCTGTTCTTGGCAATTTTGGCTTTTGCATGACAAACAACTTTTTTGCTCTACTGGCTCTCTCTGCCTCTTTGTCTGTATTCTCCGGAAAGTCCTTCTCTCGGATTCTCACTACCCCTCTGTTGCAAAATGATCACTTAATTCAAAATCCTTAGCAAACCTTTCCCTAGCAATCAGATTCTTGATCAATTTGTTCTCTCCATGTGTCTTTCCAAATGAACCCCATGCCTCCATTTTATACTTTTCCTGTTGAGTCTTTAACAATCGAGATTAAGTCTCTAATCAACGGCTAAGATTAAAACATGACTTGATCCACATTCTAAATCATTCTCACCCATATTTTGATTAATACCCATTAATAGTTTAATTTCCCTAAGTTTAGACCTAGGAACTCCATTAAAAATATTAATTATTTTAATAAAATACAATTTGGGTGGAATTTCACCAAACTGTTTTTGGGTTCTTTAGAACTCATGCGCCTTAGCCTCTCCACTAATTTTCAAGGCTAGAGCACTTCCGATGCTACCAAAAACTAACACTCCCTCTTAGTGAGGAAAGTGCTTTAGCAACAATGTCCACCTGCATGCTGCTCTGTTTCTGAAGCACCTTCTTTCTGCACTGTTGCTGCCACCAACATTGTGCTGTTGCTGCTACTATACGCAACCCATGACACTGATACTGCCACTATTGCATCTGTACGACAACTCCCTCTCAAATGTTGCATCTACTATGCTATTAGCACTGCTATTGCTAACACTACATCTGTACTGCAACTTAGTTACTGAGAGAAGCAATTGAAAAACATCCAAAATTTGCTGAACTTAACTGTGTTTAGCATAATACAATGAATGTTGGAGTCTGACTGTTGTTGACCCTCTGAATCTTTTGCACTGCTGCTGACCTCTGCACTGTGCCATTTGCACTGCTGCCAACCTTGCTTTGCGCTGATCAGTGTCTGGTCCCAAGCCACTGCATTCGTCCTCCAAACACTCCACTACATCATCTGACACTAAGTCCATCTTGCTACTACTGAATCTTGGGCTCCTGTAACAAGGAATTGATCCAAGAGGTGGACTCCTCAAGGATCTTGTACATCTGTAGCTCTTTCGAACTACAATTTTAAATCTCCCCACCTCCCTCCTAGAGATGCGACTGCGATCTCTGCCAAATGTTGAATGACCTCCTCTCTCCTCTGCACAACACTAGACCAACCTACGCACTCCCCGCTAGAGCTTGTAGAGCTGACCCTCTGGTGTTGTTCAACAGTGAAGATCTCCTTGGCTGGAAGTCCTCTGAGGAGAAAATTCCCCTTCTATGTATCTTCACTATTTTCCAATGGATTTCTGCCCCACGCCCTTCAAGCACTGTGCTTAGGCTCTGCGTCACTCCCTCTGCCTCTACAAACTCACGAATTGGAAATCGTACCTCTTTGTCGTCTCACTCAGAGAGATTTCCTCGGATCTCCTTTCTGACAAGGACTGTGCAGTCCCTTCAAGGGGATTCAAATTTTTGCCAAGTGCAACTTTCAGCCTCACTGCTCAGCACTTGATCTTCTCTTCTTGTTTCAGAACCAATGTTTTGATACCATGTGAAAATTCCTACACTCGAAGGAACCCCTACTGCAGCAAATCTGAATCTACTTCAACTACTTGATCTTTAAATTACATTCATCAAGTTATTCTTCTGAGTACTGAAGCAAATTACTTCTGCAACCTAGACTAATTAAATATTTGATGTCATGAAACAGAGAACAGAGCAAAGAACAAGATACATAGGAGACACTTATTTTTGGACATAATAGTCCCCGGAAAAACCCAATGCGGGAAAATTGATGTTTTATTATTATGTAGGAGAAATATCTGAATACAAATCTAGGATGCTCATATAGCAATCCTTTATAGAGAAAATACTGGTGGAAAATTTGAGTAAGTTTTACCTCACTTCACCTGGCAGAATTCCGGCTGATCCGGCACAAGACTGGCTAACCCCGGTTATTTCTACGTCACCTCTTCTGCCCTCTGCATCAGCTTTCCCTGCTGTTCCAGCAGTTCTCAGCAGTTCCAGCTTTTTCCCTCTGCATCAACTTTCCCGGTTGTTCCCACAGGTCTCGACAATTCTGACTTTTCCCAGCAGAATTTCTGCTAATTCGGCACAAGACTGGCTAACCTCGACTATTTCTGTGTCACCTCTTCTGCCCTCTACGTCAGCTTTCTTAGCTGTTCCATGCAATTCCCGGCAGTTTCAGCTTCTCTGCCCTCTACATCAGCTTTCCCGGCTGTTCCCGCAATTCTCGACAGTTTCGGCAGTTCCTGGCAGTTTTGACTTCTACCCTCTGTATCAGCTTTCCCGGCTGTTTTGGTAGTTTCGGTTGTTCCCGACAGTTCCGGCTTCTACCTTCGGCGTCAACTTTCCTAGCAATTCTGGTTGTTCTTGGCAGTTCTGGCTTCCACGTGACAGGCAACTTTTCTGCTCTGCTGGCTTTCTCCGCCTCTCTGTCTATACTCTCCGAAAAGTCCTTCTCCTAGATTCTTACTGCCCCTCTACTGCAGAATGATCACTTAATTCAAAATCCTTAGCAAACCTTGCCCTAGGAATTGAATTCTTGATCAATTCGTTCTCTCCTTGTGTCTTTCCAAATGAACCCCCAGCCTCCTTTTTTTACTTTTCCTGTTGAGTTTTCAACGGTCGACATTAAGTCTCTAATCAATGACTAAGATTAAAACATGACTTGATCTGCCTTCTAGATCATTCTCACCCATATTTTGATTAATATCCATTAATATTTTAATTTCCCTAAGTTTAGACTTGGGAACTCCATTAAAAATATTAATTATTTTAATAAAATGCAATCTGGGTGGAATTTCACCAAACGGTTTCTGGGTTCTTTGGAACTCATGTGCTTTAACCTTTCTACCAATTTTCAAGGCTAGAGCACTTTCGATGCTACCAGAAACTAACAGACATTAGCCCTAATATGGATGGATTAGCCTCTCAAAGGATTAACCCTAGTCAAGTTTCATGCCCTAGCCCTAGCTATCAACTTATCCTTGAGGGGCCAAATTTAGATTTTAGAGGAGAAGAAGAGACTTTGGTGTAAACCTTATGGATGATCAACAAAGTAACCAAGGCTAGTGCCTTGTGTGAAAATTTGTTGCAATAATTGATTTATTTCTCCTACTTATTTATGACAAGTTATTTACCCATACTTCAATAAATGCCAAAATAAATTCAGTTGCAGACTTCACAAACTAGGACTGAAAATTAAACGACAAGAGAAACATCAACATATGAACAATCACATTGACACACTTGTTTTTGGACAATCGTCCCCGGAAAAACTGAATGTGGGAAACCGGTGCAACAGATCCGAGGATTCTTATTATTGGTAGTAAATATCTGAATACAATCTAGGATGCTCATTAGCAATCCTTTATAGAGAAAATACTGGTGGAAAATTTGAGTGTGTTTAACCTCACTTCACCTGGCAGAATTCCGGCTGATCCAACACAAGACTGGCTAAGCCTGGCTATTTCTGCGTTGGCTCTGTGTCAGCACTGCGTCACCTTCTCTGCCCTTTTCGTCAGCTCTCCCCGTTGTTCCGACAGTTCCCTGCAGTTCTTGGCAGTTTCTCTGTTTCGACAGTTCTGGATTCTACGTGACAGGCATCTTTTCTGCTCTGCGCTGGCCCTTCTCGCTCTGCGTTAGGACTACATGGGCCCAAACTGGCCCAGCGTCAGCTTTCCCGATTACTGTGTTACTTCTCTGCAAGCTCTCTCTGCCTCTCTGGTCTATATTTTTCAAAAAGTCCACCCAGATTCTCTCTACCCCTCAGCGGCAATATTTCCCCAGTCGATTTTCCTCTTGAGAACTTTTCACCTAAGAAAAGCGATTTCCTCAATGTCTCTGTGTGTTTCCAAATGAAACCCAAGCCTCCATTTTATACTTTTCCTGTTTAGTCTTCAATGGTCAAGATTAAGTCTCTAATCAACGACTAAGATTAAAACATGACTTGATCCTCCTAAAATCTTCTCACCCATATTTTGATTAATATCCATCAATATTTTAATTTCCCTAAGCATTAAAAATATTAATTATTTTAATAAAATACAATTTGGGTGGAATTTCACCAAACAGTTTTTGGGTTCTTTAGAATTCATGTGCCTTAGTCTCTCCACCAATTTTCAAGGCTAGAGTACTTTCGATGCTATCAAAAACTAACACTTCCTCTTAGCAAGGAAAGTGCTCTAGCAACAATGTCCACCTTGCTGCTTTGTTTTTGAAGCATTTCCTTTCTGCACTGCTGCTGCCGTCAACACTGTGCTACTACTGCCCATGACACTGCCACTGCTGCATCTGTACTATAGTTCCCTCTCCAATCCTGCATCATTCTATTGAAAGGGATTTTCCAACATACACATTTGTTCCCGAAATTGAACAAACTTAGGCACTTCCTAGAGCCTTGGTGAGTATGTCTGGCACCTGATTTCCTGTGGGAGTGTACTCCAATGGTATCGCTCCACGTTGAACACAGTGTCTGATAAAGTGACACTGAATATCGATGTGTTTGGAGTGATCATGAAATACTGGATTTTCAGAGAGCTTGATACAACTCTTATTATCACGGAGATCCTTGTCACTCCCATTCTTCTCCTTAATAGATTTACAAGCAGTTTCCTGAGCCATATAGCTTCACATGTTGCTTTACTAGCTGCCATATACTCGGCTTTAGCAGAGCTCAGAGCTACAAACTTTTGCTTCTTACTGCACCAGGAGGTCATCCTAGATCTAATACTGAAGCAATACCTAGTGGTACTTTTTCTGTGTACTGAACTTCCTGCCCAATCTGCGTCAATGAATCCACTCAATTTGATATCATTGCCCTTGGTGTACCTTAATCCAAAATTTACTGTTCCACGCACATACCTGAGAATGTGCTTTGTTGCTGCCCAGTGTGCCCTTTTTGGTTCCACCATGAACTGACTAAGGGTGTTGACATCATAACACAAGTCTGGCCTGGTGTTGACCAAATACATAAGTGACCCAATGAGTTGTCTGTATAAGGTGGGGTCCACTTCCTTGTCTCCAAAAGCATAAGTGGTAATCAATAGGTGTAGCCATAGGTCGACAATCTTGCATTCTGAATCTTTTCAAAATTTCTGATGCATATCTTCCTTGGCCAAGGAAGATCTCACCATCCTGCTGCCAAACTTCCAATCCCAGAAAATAGTGCATTAGCCCCAAATCCTTCATATCAAACTCAGTTTCCAGGTTTTTCTTACAATCCTCTATGAGTCTGGATGATCCTGTCAAAAAAAGATCATCCACATACAATACTAGAATCAACGACTTACCTTCTACCAACGAATAATAAAGATTGGGATCGACAACGCTCTTGATGAATCCCAACTGCTGTAAGTAGCTGTCAATTCAACCGTACCAAGCTTTGGGTGCTTGTTTTAGCTCGTACAAGGCTTTCTTCAACCTGCACACATGAGTTCTCTTTTCATGTGTTTCGAAACCTTCTGGGTTTTTGATATATACCTCTTCTTCTATTACCCCATTCAAGAACATTGTCTTATCCATTTGGTGAATCTCCCATCCCATCTGTGCTGCAAGGGATATAATGGATCTGATAGAGGTATATCGAGCTACTAGGGCAAAAGTTTCCTCATAGTCTATTCTTTCCTTTTGCGCTTATCATTTTGTGACAAACCTAGCCTTGTACTTATCTACGCTGCCATCTGCAACATACTTGATCTTGTAGATCCATCTCAAACCTACAACTCATCTGTTCTCTGGTCTTGGTACAATTTCCCAGACATCATTTGTCATGATATAACTGTACTTTTCTACCATGGCATCCACCTATACCTGGTGTTTTATGGCTTCTTGAAAACTAGAGGGTTCTTCGACTTGAGCTACCAATGCTTGGTACCTGTTAGGTTGTCTACATTGCCTTTTCTCGACTCTAGGAACTCCAACAAATTCCTTTGCGTCCCTTAGAGTTTGTTGTACTTCTCGGCTAGTTCTTCCATTGGTGGTGGGAAGTTCCATCTGTTCCTCCTCCTGTACCTACTGTGACACTCTTGGCTCCTCTTCTCTTGAGGAGATGCTAGTACTCGTTACCGTGCTTGAACCAGATGGTTGTCTTCTTGCCAGATCTGATCCTTGTTGCTGGACTGGAGGAGCATCCTCATCCTATTCTACAAGTGGCATCTCACGAGATTTCCTGAAGGCTCTATCTTCCATGAACTTCACATCCTGCCTTACTACAATATTTTTGCTGCTCGGAATGTAGATCTGATACACCTTTGAAGTCTTGCTGTAAACTACTAGATACCCAACTTCGACAATTTGCTCTAACTGGTTCCACTTCTGTTCTGGAATATGGCTATAAGCTACACTTCCGAATATCCTGTGGTGACTTACTTCTGACTTCTTTCTCGTGAAAACTCCCTCTGGTGTCTCTTTCCTAAAGCCCTATGAGGAGTCCTATTCTGAATGTGTACAACCGTGCTGCATGCTTCTGCCCAATAAAACTTGGGTAGCTTTTGATCATATAACATCGCCTTTGCTGCTCTAACAATAGTTCCGTTCTTCCTTTCTGCAACTCCATTCTGTTCTGGATTATAGGGTGTTGTCCATTCCCTTCAGATCCCTTCTCTTGCACAGAAATCAGTGAAGTTCTTATCCTTGTATTCTCCGCCATTGTCTGAGCGCAATATCTTGATCTTCCTTCCTGTCAAGTTTTCCACTAGAAGCCTTAAACTCTTTAAACTGATCAAAGACCTCATCCTTGGTTTTGAAAAAATAGATCTAAGTTTTACTAGAATGGTCATCTATGAAGGTAACAAAATACTCATTGCCACTGATGGTCCTTGTAGACATCAGACCACAAATGTTTGAGTGTATTAACCCCAATACACTCTTATCTCTATAGTTGATTGTGGAATATGTTGCTTTGGTGTAATTACCTAGCACAAAACCTCTGCATGTATCATCATGTTTGGTAGTAAGCACTGGAACCCCCGTAACAGTTTCCTTGAGCATCCGTAACGCCCCATGATGTAAGTGTCCCATCCTCCTATGCCAACTCATTTAATTCTTTTTGTCCATCGACATTACTTCTTATCAATGCCATAGGAGACTCGAATTGCAACTTGTATAATTTGTTGCTTCGAGTTCCAATCTAGGCCCTCTTTTTCCACCTTAGATGCTTGGCATATACTTTATTATCAATGAAGTATACATCATATCCCTTATCTTGTAATTGAGAGAAAGAAATCAAATTCATTCCCATACCTAGTACAAGCAGTACATTCGTGGCCCGAAGACTATCTCCTGCTGCTGTCTGGAATATAATGGTTCCTTTTCCTACTAGGGTGCACTTCATCCTGTTACACATTGTGATTTGAAAGTTCATATGTTCCTCCTGATAGCTTGAGAAATATTCTCGTTCTCCAGTCGTGTGAGTTGAAGCCTCGATATCAATGTATCGTTCTCGGCTGATGTAGAACTTGATAGGCAAGCAAACAACTCTTCCAACGTGGAAGCTAATTCAGAAATGTTTTGATCCCTATTGTTCTCCATGCCCTTTTTCTTTGCTTCCATCTTGCTTGAACTTGGCTCCAATACCATGTGAAAATTTGGTGCAATAATTGATTTATTTCTCCTACATATTTATGATAAGTTATTTACCAATACTTCAGTAAATACCAAAATAAATTCAGTTGCAAATTTCACATACTAGAACTAAAAATTAAACGGCAAGAGAAACATCAGCATATGAACAATCACATTGACACACTTGTTTTTGGACAATCATCCTCAAAAAACCCAATGTGGGAAAACCGATGCAGCAGATTTGAGGCTTCTTATTATTGGCAGTAAATATTTGAATACAATCTAGGATGCTCATCTAGCAATCATTTACGAAGAAAATATTGGCGGAAAATTTGAGTGAGTTTTACCCAAGGTTGCACGAAACGGGGAAATGGGTACGAGTTTCCGAAATGGGAACCGAAACGAAACGCGACCTCCCCAAATTTTGGAAATGGGGAAACACAAATATATATGTATATATTAGGACATTTAAGAAATATGTGCAATCATAAAGCATATATGATACGTTCTAATTTATTACATTATGATAAAATTGTCAATTGTCAATGCATAAACTATAAGTCTCTAAATTTACATCACATTTACTCATGAATGATCACATATGAAAATAGAAATATCCAAAATCAGCCACGAGAAATTTCTAATTTCTTGTCTCGTGCTTGATTGGGAGTCTCCTCCTACATAGTCGAATGACCTTAGTGCTCTTGATTAAATACAAGTTTCATACCCTAGTACCCTACATGCTCTTGATTATTGGGAGTCTCCCCTGCATAGAGGGCTTGGTTCTCTTGATTAAATACAAGTTTCATACCCTAGTACATGATAAAATCCAATGGAAACATTGCATCCCCCCAATCTTGAAATCCTGAAAAACAGATAAGTCTGCTGGATTTTGAGTGAGATCTAAAATTCTACTCTCCATATGAAATCCAATGAGGGCGAAACCACTCTCAAACATCCTGAATCATTACATGGTAATGTTAAAAATTTAAGTAAAAGGATGAAAATGAAAAGTAAAGGATTCCCATGAACTGCAAGTGCTTCAAACTTCCTGATGAACTGCATATCAACACCAGGGCAAAAGTTCACTTTTATAACTTTAGACAGGCATCTAGAAGCAACTATAAGTCATTAGGAAAACCTAATAATATTTTTTAAAACAAATAAAAAAAATAAAGAAATAAACACAAGTTACAAGTGGAAACGTGCGTCATACAGCCGTGAAACGCGTTTTTGGTCAACTGGCCACGTTTCCGCATCGAGAAACATGCCAGTACGGCCGGAAACGCGTTTCATGGTCATACCACACACGTTTCAATGTTTCGTTTCCCTTTCCGTACAAAAACGACCTCCTACCCTGTGTTTCTTGCAACTTAGGTTTTACCTCACTTCACTCGGCAGAATTCCGGTTAATCCGGCACAAGGCTGGCTATCCCCGACTATTTCTACGCTGGGTCTGCATCAACATCGTGCCACCTTCTCTACCCTCTGTGTTAGCTCTCCCGGCTGTTCCAAAAATTCTCGACAGTTTCGACAAGTTCCCTGCAGCTCCGGCTATTCCAACAATTCTGGATTCTGCGTGACATGAAACTTTCTGCTCTGCGCTGGCCCTTTTGGCTCTGTGTCAGGACTGCGTAGGCCTAGACTGACCCAGTGTCACCTCTCTCGGCTACTGCGTTGCTTCTTTGCAAGCTCTCTCCACCTCTCTATTCTATATTTTTTGGAAAGTCCTCCCGAATTCTCTCTGCCCCTCAGCTGCAAGAACTCCCCAATCGATTTCCTCAATCTCTCTATGTATTTCCAAATGAACCCTTAGCCTCCATTTTATAGTTTTCCTGTTGAGTCTTCCATGACCGAGATTAAGTCTCAAATTAACGGCTAAGATTAAAAGATGACTTGATCCACCTTCTAGATCATTCTCACCCATATTTTGATTAATACCCATTAATATTTTAATTTCCCTAAGTTTAGGCTTAGGGAACTCCATTAAAAATATTAATTATTTTAATAAAATATAATTCAGGGGGAATTTCACCAAACGGTTTCTTGGTTCTTTAGAACTCATGTGCCTTAGCCTCTCCACCAATTTTCAAGTCTATAGTACTTCTGATGCTACCAAAAACTAACACCTTGTTCTGAGGTGATGGAGTCTATGGGGATGCAA
The DNA here is from genome assembly GCA_000404065.3 of Pinus taeda. Classification (NCBI taxonomy): domain Eukaryota; kingdom Viridiplantae; phylum Streptophyta; class Pinopsida; order Pinales; family Pinaceae; genus Pinus; species Pinus taeda. The sequence continues at coordinate 134,103 of APFE030634153.1, read as the reverse complement.
AATTTCCTAGATCTTGGCAAGGAGTAAGGGAATAATGAAACTATAGATTTCAAAACCCTAACTACCACTTTTGTGAGGGAGCAAAGTCAATGGTGAGAGCTAGTTGAAATGTTCACCCATGGGATTGTCATTCACATTCTATAAGTGAGTAATGCATGCAATACTATCATCTAGAATCCATAGAATGGTTTTTTAACAATAACTAGCACAATAGAAACCCTAGATAATTAACCATTCCATACATAGACAAAAAATTGCAAGATTTTATCAAATCCAAGGTACACTTACAAGATCAAATGCATTAAGAAAGCCTTTATTACTCCAAAATGACATCTTCAAAGCTAAAAAAATAGCTACAATATAAAAAATCCACCATAGATCACATCTCCACAAGATACAAGTCACAATTCACTTAGGTCGGATTCTCTAAGAGGGTCTAAATAGTCACAAGTGATGATCCTAAATCAAATGAGCCTATCCTTTACTTATATGAGGATTAGGACTCCAAATTATGTTTACAAATCCCCTAAAAGCAAGTTTGAGTGCTAAATGTGTTTGGGTTACAAGCCAACCCATTAGCTAACAACAAATTATGCCTAATTTGCCCACATCTATGAGCCATATCCTCTAAAAATGCTAACATCATCCATCATAAATACTCCAACTGCCATGTCCAATGGTGATGAGGTGTCAAAGAATGTGTAGATGCTTGGATCATCCAAGATTTGAGGGCCCTCAAATTCACCTTAATAACTCTTGTGGAGTTTGAAGATCCAACTCGGGTGTTGTCAAGTGGTCTCCATGGGTCTCCAACTACCAAATGGCCGCTCCTTCTCTCTAATGTTAGGAATTCCTCTGGTGCAACAAGCCCTCCCTAGTCTTTCAGAGGGAGACCATCCTCATCTAGGCTTTGGATAAGATCCAACCCATCAGGTTGTGTCAAGGCTAGCTTGGGAGCATATTGGGTCTACTAGTGTCATCATGAAGAATCCTCAAAAGTAGGTCAAAGTAAACCAATGTGGTGGGTCTTGGAGGTACTCTTGGACATGTGTCATCTGCTAGTACTCTCATGAACCTTTGATCTCTCAATGCTGCACCTGCTTTCGCCAATATACTCTTTTGAAGGTCCTAGGTACACGTGGAGTGGGTGCCCAAGGCCTAGGTTGTTGAACTATCTGACAAGAACAATATGGATTCTAGTGGAAGCAACCATCTATCATAGACTTAAGATCAATAATGCATCTAAGTGAACCAATCTTGAATGTTAAGGGCAATTTAACACTTCAAAATCAAACAGATTTTCGCAAAAGTATTTTCCTCCTAGGTAGGGGTGGGTGCTTCCAGGCCCTAAGGGGAAGTAATAGTTCCCTGGTTCACCCCTCAAATCATAGGTGTTAGTGAATGATAAAGTGGTAATGGAGGGGAGAATACTTATGGTCAAGTGCCATGGTCAAAGGGACTAACTGAAGGGGTTGTCCACATCCTGATTCTATAGATGTGAGGAGGGAGCATTCGTGGATGCATGAGTTACTAATTCAACATGATTTTTCCACCCCTCTTGTGCGCCTTTTACTTCTTGATTATTCCTTGTATTACCTCTTATAGTTCAAGGGTTAGAGCTTATTTTGTACGATGTAACAATTTTATTACCCCTTCATGATGAGTCAGTTTATCGCTCATCAGGGTTGGGACATGCAAGGGTTCCTTCTTTTGATGTAATGGAGTAGCATGTGCTCAGGAACCAGGTGATGGCCACATGAGGTAGGTAGAGCTCATGCTAGGATTTTCCCTGCTTGCTAATCTTTATGTTCCGATCATCTTTTGCATTTTGATATTTCTTTCCTTTTGTTTTATTGTGGCCATCATATGCTTTTTCCTTTTCTTTTAGCTGCATCAACCTCCCAAGGCAAATTTTATGGGCCCTACTAAAGACATGTGAACATGTGGATGTCAAATCGCAAAGAACCAATGACAAGTTGTACTCAAAGTATGGAGGTGAGACATGTGGCTTGTAATGTCACATGGAAGGTGTTAGGTATGATATAGGGAAAGATGGAACACTTTATCTCAATCATGGCTTTCCAGGTAGTGCTCCTCTTATACCCAATTGGACTAGGGTCAAAGATTAACCATCTTGGTAAGGTGAGAGAACAAGAATACGACCAAGGTTCATCAATCTTCTAGATCACCCCACCGTCCATCCTAAATGCCCAAAACAAACAAGTATAAGCACTTGATTGAAAAACAATCAAAGTACTTTTTAAACAACAACCCACCTTCATCCAAGTGCTAATGCCGGGTGGTGAGAGGCATATCGCTGATGTAAATGGCAGAAGCACATGGCATATCACTGTCTAATGGTGGTTAGTAGGGGCTACTGGCTGATCAACTGGCTGCCAAATGTAGGAGAAAAAATTCCTCTTTTGGTGATACCCATTTTGGTGGGTAATAGTACGTTCATTAAGCATAGCACATGATTTCTCAAGGAAGTGTATTATTTTGTTTTTTAATTTTCCCATCTTCTTTCAGGAGATTCATCTATAATATTGTTATGTTATTGGTTGTGTTTACATTATAGGCACATGTTTTAACTTCCAGTATAAATACAACTAAATAATAGTTTTTCTATCGAAATATGTAAATTCATCTATATTATTGTGTTTTATGCATCTTACATGTAATTTTAAAGTGTTCTATGCTTAACACAATCACTTATATCAATTCTTCTTCAATTAGCAATCAATTTATCTAATATAATTCAATCTTCTAGTAACAATAAGCAATTGTAGATATAAGAGTAAATCCAATGCACAATAGAAGACAATCAAGAACAAGAGAGACAACAGTTTGGTCAAAGACCAAGGAAAAACCCCACAAGGGGTAAAACCCTTTCAAAAATTCTTTTATTAGATTATCATCAAATGTTTAGTAGAGAGATACAATGTTCAAGTTCATCAACACAAAGCCAAAGGTCAACAACTTTGACTATTCAAACCAACCAATCAATCTAGGCAAAGATGAGCCAACAATTCAAATCTGATCCAAAGTCAAAGCCTATAAATCTGGTCAAAGTCAACAACAGCAACAACCCTAATAAATCAATGATCAATGGTCAACAATCCTCCAAATAGTTCGGTCAAATTAGTAGCAAATTTGATCTTCCAAGATCAATGAAAACAGTCAACAAAACTCCCACAGAAATCGGTCAAAGTCAACCCATTGACCTGTGAAAACCCTAGGTGGATACCTATAGTCAATGTGGGTTAAAGTGACCATAAATTTTTTGTCAAACTGTTTAGAAATCGACCTTCCAAAACAAGTCCAAAAATAGGTCAAACTAAATCAAATTCTCAAAGGTCAATGCAAGTTAAACCATCCCAAAACAAAAGTCAACGCTGCTCAACATAATGCACTCTCTCCTTCACACGTGTGAACTTAGACCCTGCAATTTCATACTTGTACGAACCAATCGGATCAAGAGAGAGAAGATGATGCAATGTGTGATGATGCTCCAAAGTGATGTGACATGTGGTCTATTTATATGTGGTGGAGAAGACCCAATTTGTCCTTTAGGCTGACCTATACTTTTTGTGCACATGTGGGTTTCACATAAAAAATAATATTTTTCCTTGACCAAATTAAATTCATCCATGGGCTAGTACAAGCTTCTTTGGATGAGGTATTTTTAAAGGAATGAATTTCTTCCTACGCTGCAAAATTTCAACACTCCCTCTCAGCCAAGGAGGAATTCTTGACTACATCATGGATCTGATCTCAAATATCCTATCATCATCATCACTGAATCATGTCATATCTCGTCCTTGCTCGTCTTTGCTCGTTGTTAATTTTCCACTTTTTTATGCTTCGTAAAATTACTTAGCCCAATTTTTTCTTCAATTAACAATCATTTTTAAACAAATTTAGTCTTCTAGTAGATAGAACAGTAATTCAAGAAGCAATAGAAGAAAGTCGAGATCAATGACAAGAGATGCAAGACTTTGTCAAAGACTAAGGAAAAACCCCACAAGGGGGGAAACCCTTTCAAATTCTTCTTGTATTAGATTGTCATCAAATGTTCAATAGAGAGAGACAATATTCCAATCAATCAATGAATTAAAATGCAATAACTTTGACCAGCCAATTCAATTAACCAATATCCAATGAGAGATGAGCCCAAAAGGCAAATTTGATCCAAAGTCAGCAAATTTTGATCCAAAGTCAAAGTCTGGAATTTTGTTTAAAGTCAATAGTAGCCAACGAGAGTCAAAGATGCCCTAACCAGTCAAAATGTCTCCAATTCAACTCGATCAACAATCAAGGAACTTGACTTCTTTTGCTTGACAAAGTCAAGTCAAAACAACCCCAAAAGTAGCTCCATCAAAGGAGAGAATCTACTGTCTAACTCAGAATTTCCTGTGGTCAAACATCACTCAAAGGTCTCTAGTCAACCCCACTCAAACAACCTAGAAAAATTCGTTTTCTTCACCAAAGAATTTGGCCTCCCAAGATCAAAATTTTCCTAGTCAAAGTGAGTTAAAACGATAAGTCAAACTTGGTCAACAACTGCACAAACAAAAGTCAATGCATAAATTTTAGAATGCCCTTCTCCCCTCCACACGTGTGAGCTCAGACTCGTTGATTGCAGACCTGTATGAATCAATCTCAAGAGGAGAGAGGAGAAGATGAGTTGGTGTGATGTTCAAATGAGGCTACCTTGATGTGTATTTATATATGCTTCTTTCGAGACCCAATTATGACTTTAGGTCAACCTGAACTTTTGTGCACATGTGGTTCCACCATTAAAAATAATATTTTTCCTTGACCAAATTAAATTCTTCCAAGGGGGCTAGTAGGGGTCTTTCTTGATGAGGAAGGTTGTCCAAAAGAGGGAATTTGTCCCTGAGCTGCCAAATTAACACTCCCTCTCAGTTAGGGAGAAATTTCCAACCGCATCATGAATCCCATCTTAATAATCTCATCATCGTCCTCAAGTCATATCTCATTTCTGCTCATTTGTTGAACACTCTCGAATCTAGAGAAGAAGAATCATCATAGATGAGCTCCAACTACCACTCTATATCCAGAGACAATAAGAGGGATGCCACTTACCATGAGAGGTAAGGATCACGCCTATCCTAATGTTTGGTGACAATAGGCAAGATATGCTTATTAGAAAGGGTAAGGATCACACTTTATCCTATTGTCTACTGATCTTCCCGACTTGACCCTCAAGAGTCAATGGTAGAACACTTGCATCCCATCACTTTGAGCAATATACCACTTACCATGAATGGTAAGGATCACAAACTATCTCAAGTATGCTGACCCATTGGCCAGATGGAAGAAACAATCTTAACAAGCCTAGCTTGTGGGTAGGATGCCAACTAGGGTATACTCTGTCAAGATCAATGGGTGACAATAGGCAGGATACCACTTTCCATGGAAGGTAAGGACCACAGAGTATCCTATTGTCCAGAGTTTCCTCAAACTTAGGAGCTCTCAGGTTTTAGTCCTCTTCTTGTGAGCTCAAACGGGGGGGAAGAGCATTTCTCAGTGTCCTCGATCAGTTGGGACCCTTACTCAGGAGGGTCACATCCATCATTCCAAGCTGCTCTCTAAAGACCAAGAACTTCTCTTTCGACAAACCCTTGGTGAGTATATCCTGTGAAAATTTCTAACACAAAATTCTACTGCAGTAACTGATTTATTTCTCCTACTTATTTTCCAGAATAAGTTATTTGCAAAACCGTTTAGTAAACATTAAAATAAATTCAATTGCAATTATCACATAATAGCATAGAGAAAATAACAGTGATATACAAGCACAAGAATCAATCACATCAACACAGTTATCTTTTCGACAATTGTCCTCGGAAAAACCCAATGCGGGAAAATCGGTGCAACAGATGAGGGTTTATTTATTAATCTTTAGCAACAATCTCTTTGCAAAGAAAGATTCTATAGAATACTGAGACACTTCTGAGAGAAAACACCTATGACAATTTTTCTCCTCCTCTCAGAGAAGTTCTGACACCCTGGAGACCCTCTATCCTCTGCATCACTCTTGCATCACTTCTGCATCAGCCTGCGTGAGAACTGCGTCTCTAGTTGCGCTGTCTCACTGCTCTTCCATCTGCGCTGTCTCTTAGATGCTCTGCGTCACCTCTTCCTCAGTCTCTAACGGATGCTAATACCCTCCTCTTCCTTCACCCTACTACTCTCCCTCTGAAATCGAACTTCTTCTCCTTGAGAATCGATTTACCTCTAGTTACTGAGTATTTGCCTGGTGTGTCTCCAAATGACTCTCAAGTCTTCCCTTATACTTTTCATGTTGATGAATCAACGACCGAGATTAAGTCCTTAATCAACGGCTAAGATTAAAATAGACTTGATCCTCGTCTCTTAGAAGCTTCTTACCCAGATCTTTATTAATACTCATTAATATTTTTATTCCCCTAAGTTTAGTCTTAAGACCCCATTAAAATATTAATTATTTTAATAACTCATCATCCGGGTTAAAGTTCTCCAAATGATTTATGGATCTTGCAAATCTCATGAATATTAGCCCCTCCACAAAATTTTGGAGCTAGATCACATCCGAAGCTACCCAAAATCAACACTCCCTCTTAGCGAGGATGTTTTCTAGCAATGCCTCCCAATAGAAGCATCACATTTATCCACGTCATCGGTCCTCTGCGTTGCTGATGCTCAACCTGCTGCCTCTCATCTACTGTGCTGCTGCACCCTATACTGCTGCCCATGACACTGCAATTGTTACTGCTACATCTGTACTGTAACTCGCTCTGAATATGCTGCATCATGCTTCCCATAGTGCTGCCACTGCTAACTGTAGCACTGCAACTCCCTATACTATCTACTTCTGTTACTGAAACGAATTTTTAACCATTCCCATCTTCTCCTTGAAATACACAATCTTTGTTCTTCCTAGAGCCTTGGTGAGAATGTTTGCCACTTGTTCTCTTGTCATGGTGTACCTCAATTGTATGACCCCTTGTTGGACACAGTCTCTGATAAAGTGACACCTGATGTCAATGTGCTTCGACCGATAATGAAAAATTGGATTCTTAGAGAGCTTGATGCAACTCTGATTATCACACAAAATATTAGTCGCTTCCATCCTTCCCCTGAATAAATTCCCAAGAAATTTCCTAAGCCATATGGCTTCGCACGAAGTTGTGCTAGCTGCCATATATTCAGCTTCAACTGAGCCCAGAGCTACAAATTTTTGTTTCCTACTACACTAGGAGGTCATTCCCGATCTAATGTTGAAACAGTTCCCAGTGGTACTTTTCCGATCTACTGAACTTCTAGCCCAATCTGTGTCAGTGAACCCACTCAGCCTGATGTCATTGCCTTGGGTGTGCATTAGTCCATGCTTGACTGTTCCTCGTATATATCTGAGAACACGCTTGGCTGCTGCCCAGTGCGCCCTCTTTAGTTCTACCATGAACTAACTGAGGGTGTTGATAGTGTAACAAATGTCCGGCCTGGTATTGACCAGATACATCAAGGACCCTATGAGTTGCCTATACAAGGTGGGATGGACTTCTTTATTTTCAGATCCATCAATCTTCTCCCAGTTGGTAATCATTGGAGTAGTGATAGGCCTACAGTCCTACATTTTGAACCTTTTCAAAATCTCTATAACGTATCTCCCTTGTCCATGGAAAATCCCACCCTTCTTCTGCCAAACTTCCAACCCCAGGAAATAATGTATTTTCCCAAATCCATCATGTCGAATTCTGTTGCTAGGTTTTCCTTGCAATCTTGGATGGGCCTGTCAAAAAAAGATCATCCACATATAACACCAGGATTAGAGGCTCATTCTCTACAACCAGATAATAGAGGTTAGGATCTGCATCACTCTTGACGAATCCCATGTTCTGCAAGTAATCATCAATTTGACCATACCATGCTCTAGGTGCCTGTTTAAGCTCATACAAGGCTTTCTTCAACCTGCATACATGAGATTTATTCTCATGTGTTTGAAAACCCTCTGGTTGTTCAATGCATACTTCTTCTATCACGCCGTTCAAGAACGATGTATTGACATCCATCTGGTGAATCTCCTACCCCACCTGTGCTGCAAGGGATATCACAGATCTAATAGAAGTATACTTGGCTACTGGGGCGAAGGTTTTTTCGTAGTCTGTCCCTTCCTTCTAAGCATACCCCGTAGCCACAAACTTGGCTTTGTATTTTTCCACACTGCCATTTGCAGTGTATTTGACTTTGTAGAACCATCTCAAACCTACAACTGTCATGTCCTGAAACCTAGGTACCACTTCCTAGACATCATTGACCATTATGGAACTATATCCCTCCACCATAGCATCTACCCATACTTGATGCTAAATGGCCTCTTGAAAACTAGAGGGTTCTCCAACTAGAGCGGCCAGGGCTTGGTATCTATTTGGTTATCTATGATCCCTTTTCTCATTCCCAGGGGCACTGACGAAATCCTATGCATCTCGTAGTATTTGTCGAAGTTCCCAGCTCGTTCTTCCACTGGTAGTGGGTATGTTTATTTTCTCCTCCCCTTCCTGAGACTCCACCTGTTGTGATACCTCTGGAGTTTTGCCTTCAGGAGAAACATTGATGCTCCATGAGCTTTACATCTCGTCGAATTACGATCTTCCTATTCCACGGAATATAGAATCTGTATGCCTTAGCATTCTCGCTATATCCCATAAGATCTTCGCAGTCTCATCCAATTTCTTCCTCTTTTCTTCGAGTATATGGCAGTATGCCAAACTCCCAGATATCCTGAAATGACTCACTTCGGGCTTCTTATTGGTGAAGACACTCTCCGGAGTAATCTTACCTAATGCCCTGTGAGGAGTCCTGTTTTGGACATAAACAACCGTGTTGCATGCTTTTGCCCATAGAAACTTGGTCATGTCCTAATGATACAACATTACCCTAGTTGCTTTAATAATAGTCTTGTTCTTCCTTTCTGCTACTCCATTTTGCTCCGGATTATAAGGAGCTTTCCACTCTCTTTTGATGCCTTCCCTTGTGCAAAAATCAGTGAAGTCCTTGTCAATGTATTCTCCACCATTGTCTGAGCACAATATCTTTATCCTCTTTCCTATTAGATTCTCAACTAGAGCCTTGAACTCTTTGAATCGACCAAAAACCTCATCCTTGGTTTTTAGAAAGTAGATTCAAGCCTTTCTGAAATGGTCATCAATGGAGGTGACAAAGTATTCAACACCACTAAGATCTTTTGTGGACATGGGTTCGCAGATATCTGCGTGTATCAATCTTAGAACACTCTTAGCCCTATTGTTACTTCTGGAAAATGCCGCTTTGGTGTACTTGCCTAGTGCGCACCCTCTGCATACATCATCTTGTTTGGTACTTAGCTCTGGAACTCCTGTCACAGTTCTTCCAAGAATTCTTAGAGCCCCATGGTGTAAGTGTCCCATCCTTTTGTGCGATAGTTCATTCAAATCTTTTACCGCACTACTGCCTACAGTGCCATTGGAGATTCTAGCTGTAATTTATACAACCTATTACTTCTGACTCCTATCTGGGCCTTCCTTTTCCAACTCGGGTGTTTGACATATACTTTCTCCTTAATGAAGAAAACGTCATAGCCCTTGTTTTGAAGCTGAGATACAAAGAGTATGTTCATCCCCAATTGGAGATTCTAGCTGTAATTTATACAACCTGTTACTTCTGACTCCTATTTGGGCCTTCTTTTTCCAACTCGGGTGCTTGACATATACTTTCTCCTTAATGAAGAAAACGTCATAGCCCTTGTTTTGAAGCTGAGATACAAAGAGTATGTTCATCCCCAATCCTGGCACAGGCAACACATTGGTTGCTCGAAGCGGATGCCCTGCTTCTGTGTGAAAGACTACAATACCTCTTCCTACAAGGGTACATTTTGACTCATTTCCCATGGTGATATTGAAGTTCATCCTTTCTTTCTGATATTTCGAAAAACATTCTTGTATTCCTATCATATGCCAGGAAGTTCCACTATCTATATACCAAACCTCAGAGGAGGCAGAACTCGCTAGGCAAGCAATGACTTCTTCTAGTGTGCAAGCTAACATAGAATAATCATGATCCATGTTCTTCGTGCTCTCTTCTTTCTGTGGAGATTTGCGTGAGTCCCTTTGAATTGATGCCTTGGCATCTTGCCCCTGACTCATAGTAGATTCTTTAATCCTGTTGCCCGATCTCTGTTCTAATACCATATGAAAATTTCTAACACGAAATTATACTACAGTAACTGATTTATTTCTCCTACTTATTTTCCACAATAAGTTATTTACAAAACCCTTTAGTAAACATTAAAATAAATTCTACTACAGTTATCACATAATAGCATAGAGAAAATAGTAGTGATATACAAGCACAAGAATCAATCACATCAACATAGTTATTTTTTGGACAATTGTCCCCGAAAAAACTCAATGCCGGAAAACCGGTGCAACAGATGAGGGTTTATTTATTAATCTTCAACAACAATCTCTTTACAAAGAAAGATTCTACATAATATTGAGACACTTCTGAGAGAAAACACCTAAGACAATTTTGCTCATCCTCCTGGAGAAGTTTTGACACCTTCGAGACCCTCTATCCTCCTCTGCGTCACTCCTGCCTCAGCTTGCGTGAGAACTACGTCTCTAGCTACACTGTCGCATTGCTCTTCCCTCTGCACTGTCTCTCAGATGCTCTACGTCACCTCTTCCTTAGTCTCTGACTGATGCTGATACCCTCCTCTTCCTTCACCACACTACTCTCCCTTTGAAATCGAACTTCTTCTCCTTGATAATCGATTTCTGTCGGGTTACTGAGTATTTGCTCGGTGTGTCTCCAAATGACTTTCAAGTCTTCTCTTATACTTTTCTCGTTGATGAATCAACGACCAAGATTAAGTCCTCAATCAATAGCTAACATTAAAACAGACTTGATCCTCATCTCGTAGAAGCTTCTCACCCAGATCTTTATTAATACTCATTAATATTTTTATTTTCCTAAGTTTAGAGTTAGGACCCCATTAAAAATACTAACTATTTTAATAACTCATCATTCGGGTGGAATTTCTCCAAACGATTTTTGGGTCTTGGAGATCTCATGAATATTAGCCCCTCCACAAATTTTCGGAGCTAGATCACATATGATGCTACACAAATCAACATATCCGCTATCTTCTCATCAGTCAAAGTGTGATGAAGTCTCACTTCTCCTCTCTGCACCATATCTCAAATGTAGTGATACCTGATCTCAATAAGCTTGGACTTGTTGTGGAACACAAGATTCTCTGCTAATCAGATCCCATTCTTGTTGTCGCAATATATCGTTGTAGTATCCAGGACTTCCTCAAACAACTCTTTAAAGAGCTTCCTCAACCATACAACCTCGTAGCTCGCCATGCCAACAACAATGTACTCAACCTTGTTGAGAAATCTAGAGGGCTATAGTTAGGATGATTTCTCTTAAACTTGATAACTGTTTGTGATGCCTTTTTACTCTTTCTTTCTTATTGGCTTCTTCTCTTATTATTATGTTATTCTTATCATCAAACAACTACAAAAAACAAGAAAATCAACAGTACACAGAAACACAAAATATAGGTTGCAAGCCAGGGCCAAAACTTCTCCACTTGAGAGGAAAACCCACAAATATCTTCTCTTCTTATAGATTCTTCAATTGACAAATTCCAAAACCTCTAGAACAAGACCAATACCCTTCGAAGACCAAGTCCGGCCTTCGTGATGATGTGCTTCCTTTGTCTAAGTCAAACCCATTCAAATCTCATCTAACGACACAACCTCAAGCCCCAACTACAAAATTTCGACCTCTATTGCAAGTCTGAAATTTTCGGCCCCTACAACAACTGTTGCCTCCACACGTGTGAGCAAATTTAGGGCTTCCAAGGCTTCCCTTGACCTTCGCTTGAGTTTCTCCTTCTTCTAGGGCTTGAGGATAACCTAATGGACACCTTCGAATTTCTTTCTGCAATTTCTCGAAGTTCGATCTTGCATCAACAAAACCCTAGCCTCCATTCCTTCGCACGTGTGAAAAGAGAGAGAGAAATAACCCAAACACTTTGTCTTCGTCCTTCTTCCTTCTTTGCTGGCCTTCTTCTTCTCCTTCGCTTGAATGATGCGAGGATGTATGATGTCCATAGGAGGTCGATATCCCTCCTCTATATAGGCTTCTAAGGTGGACGAAATGCCCTAGCTTAGGCCATCTTCTTAACTGCCAGATCGACTTGGTCTTGGAGGGTATCTTGACACTTTAAAATACAAAAATAATTCTTTTTACAAGTTACAATGTGCTTGCTGGGGTCTTTCTCATATGACTATGATTCTTTTGACTTCTTGATCCTAGGATAAACCCTAAAAGCACTCAATGGGTGCTTGACCTCCAAAATAAAAGACCTTGGGCATGAAATCCATGCTATAAAAATAACAATCGTAATTTTTCTTTCATTTTACAATATACAAGAATCAAAAATACATTTCATCTTTATGAAGACCGAACCTAGTTACATAAATGGTACATGGACATTTTTAAACTGAAGAGATCTCATAAGAAGACTCAGATTGATAAGCCATCTTTTTGCATCAAACCAACCAACATTGTCACATAACAAGGCCTTGACTAACATCTCTATCTCTCCACAAGATCGGAGCACAATGCTAGTGAGACCAATGACTAATAGACACCATCATCATTGTCTCTCAAGGCACATATTCCTCATATGACAATGATTCTTTTGACTTCTTGACCCTAGGACAATTCCTAAAAGCACTCGATGGGTGCTTGACCTCCAAAATAAAAGACCTTGGACATGAAATCCATGCTATAAAAATAACAATAATAATTTTTCTTTCATTTTACAATATACAAGAATCAAAAGTACACTTCATCTTTATGAAGACCGAACCTAGTTACATAAATGGTACATGGACATTCTCAAACTGAGGAGATCTCATAAGAAGAGTCGGATTGGTAAGCTATATTTTTGCATCAAACCAACCAACATTGTCACATAGCAAGGCCTTGACTAACAACTCTATCTCTCCACAAGATCGGAGCACAATGCTAGCGAGACCAATGACTAATAGACACCATCATCGTTGTCTCTCAAGGCACATACACCACCCGGGTGTTCACAGGGTATGTCCTTCCAAGACAATTCCTATCTTGGAATGCCACATCCTCAAGGAATTTCCTCTACGATGACTCTTATCTTGGATGCCCTACCTCATCCTCAAAGAGTATCGGATGCCAGATGCTTACCCAATCCTCCATTCCTTCTTCATGAAGTGAAGACAAAAATGATGTGTCTATCTCTCCCTTTTAACTAGGGAGGATATATAAAAAAAAATATATAGATGTCAACATCCAAGCTCACAAACTTTTGATGGCTAGCAACCTTCGTCGTGGCTTATGGCCTTCATTAGTTTATGATTAGTAGCGAAGGGAGGTCGACGAGATGGAGAAACACAAAAGGTTGCACATGATGATTACATTGGAGAAGGGGGGCTATGGAATGATCAGAACCTTGAGGGTGTGTCCAAGGAGAAAAAGTGTAATCAATGAAGGGCTTCTCCTTGACACTATGCTCGGGAGGAGAAAAGGGCTCACAATTACTTGAGATTATATTATATGACCTAGGGCATGGGAATCACTTGATGAAGACTCAAGATGATGACTAATAGAAAAAAGGGAGAACGAAATATTGTATTCAACGGGTTGTGATTTTCCAAAATCATAGTCTAAAGGCTCAATTGATTTGAACATAGAATCATACTCAAGAGAAGTGGGAGCCCTATCAATGTCCTTAGTGCCAAGGATTAGGTCTCTTCTAAAAGGAAAATTGATCTCTTCCAACTGCTCCTCTTTATGCAAAGGAAAATGAAGATTCTCCTTCCCAAGGGTATCAATGGGTATGTCATCATAAGTAGTGCCCGAGGGGAAATGAAGATCAATCTCATCCTCATCCTCCTTGTTGTTTGTCGTAAATGGGAGCACAATCAAATTGAGGGCCAACAATTTACCATTTCTCCTTTCCAATGTGGAAATAATCTTCAATGTCATATCCCAAGGGGCTAATGGGATCATTTCTCTCAAGTTTTTCAAAAGAGGTTTCATCAAGAGTAATATCCTTGAGAAAGGTAAGGTTGGTCTTAATTTCTCTTTCCATAAGTTCACCCTTAAAAGTACATGTGTCCTCAAAATCATCATTTTCCTTATGTGGACCCAAGGAGGACTTATCTTCTTGTTCATTATCTAGATTCTTAGTGTCTTGATGATGCTTGGTGAAGGCTTCCTCTTGGACGCTTAATGCAAGGTGTACTTGAAAATGTCTAAGAAGGGCATCAACAAACTCTTCAATAGATGAGATGCTTCTAGGTTCGTGATTTTGCAACCATGAGTTATGACCATAGAGAGAACTAAAGAATAACAACATAAGGACATCATGGTGGACCACTTTCTCCTTTGAAGTGTGTGCATTAAATCTTTCCACATGGTCAATTGCGGAGCTTGGGTCACCATTGAACACAAGTAACCCACGTACCATCCTTCCTGTGACATGATTGGGATGTCCCGGGATGCTAGCAATGTCCAAAGCGAGAAATTTATGAAAGAATGACAACCTATTTGAGGTATACATGAAACATATGTAGGAGTTGCCAGGGTGAAATTAAAGATGCCTAGAAAATGCTTGCTTCATCCTACAAGCATCGTCCTTAAAGTTCAATGAAGAACTAAGACTTCGTTCTTCCAATGCAGTCGCCAACAATGATATGTCGATATGTCGTACGAGGAACAAAACACACTTCTCGTGTCCCTGACAATGGTGCCAGAAATGTTACCACTCAAACCAGCAAGGGACCTAAAGGGGTTCCTAAGAGGGCAATTGGTAGGTTAAGGGAAATTGTGGAGGCTTAGCCTACTGCCATCATAGCTAAGTCTCCCTACTCTTTACGAACTTTCACTGATTGGAGGAGTCTTGGTAGTGTAGGGATTCACTTGTGAAGTATATGTGAATGGATAGGTGAAAAGTGACCCTGGAAACCCTTTCCCAAGGATGGAGTGAAGAATGGAGCTTGCTTGCTCTTTAAGCAAAGGACTTGGTCCACTAGGGAGAAGGGGTGAGGATTGGAGGGTTGAGGGAGAAAGGATAGGCTTATGAACAAGTTTCTCAATCCCTACAATCCTTGGATACTTGGATTCCCAAATGGTCCTTGACAAATAGTTTTGATTGAGAAGTGGGACCACACCGGGCCAAGTGGAACCAGGCTAGGTTTGGGGATGGAATGTAGCAACCAATGATGTTCCTATCCTGGACAAGGTGAGGGGAAAGGACCAAACAAGAATACTTTCTTCAAAAGGTTGAATTGATCCTGTTGAGGGCTAGCCTTGGGGATACCTAGACACAATTCGATCCTAGAGCGAGGGCTTGATATTCTCAGAGATTCCATTTTTAGAATTGCCTCAAATTTGGAGGAGAGGGAGGGGACCCACTAGCGTAGTAGCCTACTGGATATCGAATTTTTCCTTGGGTCAATTCCTGGGAAATTGATTCCCTAGGTGGCCTAATGGGGCTAGAGTTGGGGAAAAAGGGGAAAATGGTTAAAAGAAGGTTGAAATGATCACCCTTTTTGAGGGATCAATGCCTAGTTCACTTGGGGATATGGAGTCACGGATAATGATGAATAAGAACTTGGTTTCTTGATCAAGAAGGCCCAGTAAGTCCATTTCATCCAATGTTGAGAAAAAGAAAAGAAAAGTGGCCTTCAAGCATTTATACTTCAAAGCAAATAATGCAAGCTTCTCGAGATAAATAAATCTCTAGGACATTTCATTCATATAAGATTGGGCCATACATTAAATTAGCTAAAACATGCTCAATTCCACATTATGATAATTCAACAACTAGCCCTAATTTTAATAGTATGCAACAACAAGAATAATAACATCAAAATTTACTTACAACGTTATAGAATATATCCAACTAGCATTTTGTTTGCTCAATAAAGCTCTAAGACAAGAGAAATAGCCCAAATCCATACATCAAAATTCATCCATCTCCAAGGAAAAAGTGCGAAAATTCTCTATGATTATAGAGATCCCAAGTCAAGTTATGATACAAATGAATGTATGTAACATCAATATATAGCCTCCTAAGGAGTTTGAATTAGCCTATGGGTCTACATTAGCCCCTAATGATAAAATAATGTGCAAATAAAACCCCTATTGGTGACAAACCCACCAAACTAGCTCATAAGTTTAAAAACAAGCCTCAGAAGGGGCCAAATAATGATATGTGCATGTTGTAGGACCCTCTAATATCCTGAAGTGCCATATTACAGAATAGATTCCTTGGAATATGATGGACAAGGGGGGGGGGGCTTGTTCTCCAAGTTGTAGATTTGTGGTGCTCCCATTTGGTATGAGGGTACATAGATGACCCCATGGGTCTCCATATGAATTGGAGATCCTCTGCAAGGGTCCAAGTGGTGGAATGAATGCTGCCACGACATCGTACAAGTCCCGGGACACCTGACAAGAGTGTGGGGCTCCTGTGGGGGCTTGCTGGGCAAATGTACCAAGCATATTATCATCATCCAAAAAATGGATCGCTAGTAATCTCTGATCTTCCATGAAGATCCGTTGAGTGTTTTCTGTCGCTGTGGAGGCCCATGGCTCTCTATGTACACCTTACATGTGCCAATGTAGACTTCTGGGGGGTTAGGATCCCATATAGGGAAACCAAACCGAAATGGAAACCGCCTGTAATCCTTAATATTATCCAATGCGTCCCCTAGGCTTCTAGTACAACCAATCATTGAAATAATCGTGATACATTAGCTACCCCAGCCTTGATTTTTCCACCCTTCTTCATATACCTTGAATTTTCTTTAATTATCTGCGCAGGGCTTAAAAGACAAGAGCATGATGTGTAAGATATAGCAGTGATTACCCCCTTTTAGTTAGGGTGGTTCATTGCCCTCTAGGGGTTGGGACAAGCATGGTTCCTGAATGATAGAGGAGGCTCATCTAGGGCCTATGGAATCGGGGTGATGGCCATGGATTAGGGTAGAGCTCACGCAATGGCTTTTGCCGGCGTGTTAATTTTTTTTGTCCCAGTGTCTTTTGCATTTTGTGGTACAATTTCCTATTGAATGTGGCCAATTATGCTTTTCACTTTTTCTTTTAATTGCTTCAATCTCCGGGGCGTCATTCTAGGCCTGACCCAAGGTGGGGGCAAGGGGATAGGGAGGCTAGCCCTATGTGGACCTAGAATGG
>APFE030634153.1:75350-116786 GCA_000404065.3 Pinus taeda | reverse complement strand
CCAATGACTCTCTTACCTTCAAAAGGCGCCTGAAGGTGAGGTAATAGCTACCAAATCTGGTCTTCGCAATCTTCAACAACTCCAATCTCGAGTGACTGTAGAAAAGGCCATGGGTATTGCTATGATTTGTAATAAATTTTATCATTTGTTTGCCTTTCTTGTACAAATCACCAATCCATTTCTATTGTGCATTTTTGTTCTTGACAACATCATGCATCAGAAGGTTCAATCTATGAACCAAACATCTAGACCAAAATATGTTGGGGTATTTATCTTCAATAATTGCTCCCGCTGCCTTACAATTAGTAGCATTATCAGTGATGACTTGGATGACATTGTATGGCCCAATACGGTCAATTGTTTCAAGTAATGCTTCTGCAATGTTGATGGAGGTCTTGAACTTGTCTGAGTAATCATGTGCAGTTAGAAAGATTGGACCATTAACAGACACAACAAGAACAATTATCAATGGCTTGCCTTTCACATTTGTCCATCCATCAGATACGATGGACACCCCATGCTCAGTCCAAGCACTTGTCATTCTATTCAAAGAATGTGATATTTTTGCTTTTTCATTATCAAGGCCAACGGTTCTTTGCCTTGTCATACCTAGGGCTCTTGTATCCTTTAGGGGCATCATTTATGGCCGAAACCATTTCGTGCCAATAAGGTGAGCGAAGAACATTGAATGGTATCCCATTTGCATAGAGGAACCTGTAAATTTTTGAATCCACATCATGCCTACACCCCTCATCAAGGAAATCTGATATGGTTCTACAGCGTAAAGATGATGACCCTGAGCCTCCATGTCCATATCCACTGCCTTGGGAGGATGCTGAAGGAGTTCTTTGTGAGCTTTCAAAGAAACCCCTTGATCTTTTTGCTTTGTATTGGGCGTCCTCTTCTTCCTTTATGTATTTGGCTCTATCTGCTGTTGACACCTTGTCACAAGTTCTGATTCCTATTTGTTTCTCTCCATCCCATGCCCTTTTCCCGCAAAGGTGTCTTCTCAAACGGGTGTATGAGCCTGTGAAATCAGAATTGCAATGGGGGCAATGAAATTTAGTGGTTCCACCCCCTCTCCCTGCTTCAGGCCTCTGAACATATTTCCACAATGGAGTTTGGTCTTGTTTAGTTTTTTGACCCTCCTCCACATCCTCCTCACTGGGGTTTTCACCTATTTCACTTCCTCCGGCTTCTTCATCCACCTCTTCAGTATCAGGCCCCCTCCGTTTCCTACCCTCCACCGTCATAATAACCAGAAAAGGGACCAGGAAGAAGAAAATGCCAATAACAATCCCCAGGTCCATCGTGTTTGATGTTTGTAGGGTTTGAGTCTTGAATCTGCAAATTAATTTAGTTTATTGGGATTAATTCATTTAATTTATTAATTTAATTTAAATTAATGATCTTCAAACTCAAAATTGTAAATTAAACTAACCAAACTAACCACCTAACCAGCTAAACTAACTAAATGATTAAGTTACTTACCTCTGCAAGCTTGCTCCTCGCTCCTTGGCACTTGCTCCTCGCTTCCTCAGCTCTGGCTCCTTGCTCCTCAGCTCTTGCTCCTTGCTCTAAGCTTTTCAAACTCAACCTCTAATCTCATTCAAATTGAGTTTGTTTGGCCCATTGGGCTTATAAAACAAAAAATAAGTTCAATTTTTTTTAATTTTCGGGTCCGCGGAATTTTTTTCCGCCGAATCGCTCCCGAAAATTTAAAATTCGCTCCCGGAGCGTTTTTTTAATGCCCGGGAGCGATCGCTCCCCTATCGCTCCCGGGCATTAAAAAGCGCTCCGGGAGCGCAGGAGCGATCGCTCCCTGAAACGCTCCCTCACAGACCAGGGAGCGCAAATTTTTTTAAGGGAGCGCGCTCCCGAAAATCGCTCCCGTCCGGGAGCGATTTGGGGAGCGCGCTCCCGAGCCGCTCCCGCCAGGAGCGCGCTCCCGGAGCGGGTTCGAAGGGGGGGGGGCCGCTCCCCCGCATCACTGCATCTACCCATACTTGATGCTAAATGGCCTCTTGAAAACTAGAGGGTTCTCCAACTAGAGCGGCCAGGGCTTGGTATCTATTTGGTTATCTATGATCCCTTTTCTCATTCCCAGGGGCACTGACGAAATCCTATGCATCTCGTAGTATTTGTCGAAGTTCCCAGCTCGTTCTTCCACTGGTAGTGGGTATGTTTATTTTCTCCTCCCCTTCCTGAGACTCCACCTGTTGTGATACCTCTGGAGTTTTGCCTTCAGGAGAAACATTGATGCTCCATGAGCTTTACATCTCGTCGAATTACGATCTTCCTATTCCACGGAATATAGAATCTGTATGCCTTAGCATTCTCGCTATATCCCATAAGATCTTCGCAGTCTCATCCAATTTCTTCCTCTTTTCTTCGAGTATATGGCAGTATGCCAAACTCCCAGATATCCTGAAATGACTCACTTCGGGCTTCTTATTGGTGAAGACACTCTCCGGAGTAATCTTACCTAATGCCCTGTGAGGAGTCCTGTTTTGGACATAAACAACCGTGTTGCATGCTTTTGCCCATAGAAACTTGGTCATGTCCTAATGATACAACATTACCCTAGTTGCTTTAATAATAGTCTTGTTCTTCCTTTCTGCTACTCCATTTTGCTCCGGATTATAAGGAGCTTTCCACTCTCTTTTGATGCCTTCCCTTGTGCAAAAATCAGTGAAGTCCTTGTCAATGTATTCTCCACCATTGTCTGAGCACAATATCTTTATCCTCTTTCCTATTAGATTCTCAACTAGAGCCTTGAACTCTTTGAATCGACCAAAAACCTCATCCTTGGTTTTTAGAAAGTAGATTCAAGCCTTTCTGAAATGGTCATCAATGGAGGTGACAAAGTATTCAACACCACTAAGATCTTTTGTGGACATGGGTTCGCAGATATCTGCGTGTATCAATCTTAGAACACTCTTAGCCCTATTGTTACTTCTGGAAAATGCCGCTTTGGTGTACTTGCCTAGTGCGCACCCTCTGCATACATCATCTTGTTTGGTACTTAGCTCTGGAACTCCTGTCACAGTTCTTCCAAGAATTCTTAGAGCCCCATGGTGTAAGTGTCCCATCCTTTTGTGCGATAGTTCATTCAAATCTTTTACCGCACTACTGCCTACAGTGCCATTGGAGATTCTAGCTGTAATTTATACAACCTATTACTTCTGACTCCTATCTGGGCCTTCCTTTTCCAACTCGGGTGTTTGACATATACTTTCTCCTTAATGAAGAAAACGTCATAGCCCTTGTTTTGAAGCTGAGATACAAAGAGTATGTTCATCCCCAATTGGAGATTCTAGCTGTAATTTATACAACCTGTTACTTCTGACTCCTATTTGGGCCTTCTTTTTCCAACTCGGGTGCTTGACATATACTTTCTCCTTAATGAAGAAAACGTCATAGCCCTTGTTTTGAAGCTGAGATACAAAGAGTATGTTCATCCCCAATCCTGGCACAGGCAACACATTGGTTGCTCGAAGCGGATGCCCTGCTTCTGTGTGAAAGACTACAATACCTCTTCCTACAAGGGTACATTTTGACTCATTTCCCATGGTGATATTGAAGTTCATCCTTTCTTTCTGATATTTCGAAAAACATTCTTGTATTCCTATCATATGCCAGGAAGTTCCACTATCTATATACCAAACCTCAGAGGAGGCAGAACTCGCTAGGCAAGCAATGACTTCTTCTAGTGTGCAAGCTAACATAGAATAATCATGATCCATGTTCTTCGTGCTCTCTTCTTTCTGTGGAGATTTGCGTGAGTCCCTTTGAATTGATGCCTTGGCATCTTGCCCCTGACTCATAGTAGATTCTTTAATCCTGTTGCCCGATCTCTGTTCTAATACCATATGAAAATTTCTAACACGAAATTATACTACAGTAACTGATTTATTTCTCCTACTTATTTTCCACAATAAGTTATTTACAAAACCCTTTAGTAAACATTAAAATAAATTCTACTACAGTTATCACATAATAGCATAGAGAAAATAGTAGTGATATACAAGCACAAGAATCAATCACATCAACATAGTTATTTTTTGGACAATTGTCCCCGAAAAAACTCAATGCCGGAAAACCGGTGCAACAGATGAGGGTTTATTTATTAATCTTCAACAACAATCTCTTTACAAAGAAAGATTCTACATAATATTGAGACACTTCTGAGAGAAAACACCT
Organism: Pinus taeda; assembly: GCA_000404065.3. Classification (NCBI taxonomy): domain Eukaryota; kingdom Viridiplantae; phylum Streptophyta; class Pinopsida; order Pinales; family Pinaceae; genus Pinus; species Pinus taeda. The sequence continues at coordinate 112,583 of APFE030634153.1, read as the reverse complement.
AAGACAATTTTGCTCATCCTCCTGGAGAAGTTTTGACACCTTCGAGACCCTCTATCCTCCTCTGCGTCACTCCTGCCTCAGCTTGCGTGAGAACTACGTCTCTAGCTACACTGTCGCATTGCTCTTCCCTCTGCACTGTCTCTCAGATGCTCTACGTCACCTCTTCCTTAGTCTCTGACTGATGCTGATACCCTCCTCTTCCTTCACCACACTACTCTCCCTTTGAAATCGAACTTCTTCTCCTTGATAATCGATTTCTGTCGGGTTACTGAGTATTTGCTCGGTGTGTCTCCAAATGACTTTCAAGTCTTCTCTTATACTTTTCTCGTTGATGAATCAACGACCAAGATTAAGTCCTCAATCAATAGCTAACATTAAAACAGACTTGATCCTCATCTCGTAGAAGCTTCTCACCCAGATCTTTATTAATACTCATTAATATTTTTATTTTCCTAAGTTTAGAGTTAGGACCCCATTAAAAATACTAACTATTTTAATAACTCATCATTCGGGTGGAATTTCTCCAAACGATTTTTGGGTCTTGGAGATCTCATGAATATTAGCCCCTCCACAAATTTTCGGAGCTAGATCACATATGATGCTACACAAATCAACATATCCGCTATCTTCTCATCAGTCAAAGTGTGATGAAGTCTCACTTCTCCTCTCTGCACCATATCTCAAATGTAGTGATACCTGATCTCAATAAGCTTGGACTTGTTGTGGAACACAAGATTCTCTGCTAATCAGATCCCATTCTTGTTGTCGCAATATATCGTTGTAGTATCCAGGACTTCCTCAAACAACTCTTTAAAGAGCTTCCTCAACCATACAACCTCGTAGCTCGCCATGCCAACAACAATGTACTCAACCTTGTTGAGAAATCTAGAGGGCTATAGTTAGGATGATTTCTCTTAAACTTGATAACTGTTTGTGATGCCTTTTTACTCTTTCTTTCTTATTGGCTTCTTCTCTTATTATTATGTTATTCTTATCATCAAACAACTACAAAAAACAAGAAAATCAACAGTACACAGAAACACAAAATATAGGTTGCAAGCCAGGGCCAAAACTTCTCCACTTGAGAGGAAAACCCACAAATATCTTCTCTTCTTATAGATTCTTCAATTGACAAATTCCAAAACCTCTAGAACAAGACCAATACCCTTCGAAGACCAAGTCCGGCCTTCGTGATGATGTGCTTCCTTTGTCTAAGTCAAACCCATTCAAATCTCATCTAACGACACAACCTCAAGCCCCAACTACAAAATTTCGACCTCTATTGCAAGTCTGAAATTTTCGGCCCCTACAACAACTGTTGCCTCCACACGTGTGAGCAAATTTAGGGCTTCCAAGGCTTCCCTTGACCTTCGCTTGAGTTTCTCCTTCTTCTAGGGCTTGAGGATAACCTAATGGACACCTTCGAATTTCTTTCTGCAATTTCTCGAAGTTCGATCTTGCATCAACAAAACCCTAGCCTCCATTCCTTCGCACGTGTGAAAAGAGAGAGAGAAATAACCCAAACACTTTGTCTTCGTCCTTCTTCCTTCTTTGCTGGCCTTCTTCTTCTCCTTCGCTTGAATGATGCGAGGATGTATGATGTCCATAGGAGGTCGATATCCCTCCTCTATATAGGCTTCTAAGGTGGACGAAATGCCCTAGCTTAGGCCATCTTCTTAACTGCCAGATCGACTTGGTCTTGGAGGGTATCTTGACACTTTAAAATACAAAAATAATTCTTTTTACAAGTTACAATGTGCTTGCTGGGGTCTTTCTCATATGACTATGATTCTTTTGACTTCTTGATCCTAGGATAAACCCTAAAAGCACTCAATGGGTGCTTGACCTCCAAAATAAAAGACCTTGGGCATGAAATCCATGCTATAAAAATAACAATCGTAATTTTTCTTTCATTTTACAATATACAAGAATCAAAAATACATTTCATCTTTATGAAGACCGAACCTAGTTACATAAATGGTACATGGACATTTTTAAACTGAAGAGATCTCATAAGAAGACTCAGATTGATAAGCCATCTTTTTGCATCAAACCAACCAACATTGTCACATAACAAGGCCTTGACTAACATCTCTATCTCTCCACAAGATCGGAGCACAATGCTAGTGAGACCAATGACTAATAGACACCATCATCATTGTCTCTCAAGGCACATATTCCTCATATGACAATGATTCTTTTGACTTCTTGACCCTAGGACAATTCCTAAAAGCACTCGATGGGTGCTTGACCTCCAAAATAAAAGACCTTGGACATGAAATCCATGCTATAAAAATAACAATAATAATTTTTCTTTCATTTTACAATATACAAGAATCAAAAGTACACTTCATCTTTATGAAGACCGAACCTAGTTACATAAATGGTACATGGACATTCTCAAACTGAGGAGATCTCATAAGAAGAGTCGGATTGGTAAGCTATATTTTTGCATCAAACCAACCAACATTGTCACATAGCAAGGCCTTGACTAACAACTCTATCTCTCCACAAGATCGGAGCACAATGCTAGCGAGACCAATGACTAATAGACACCATCATCGTTGTCTCTCAAGGCACATACACCACCCGGGTGTTCACAGGGTATGTCCTTCCAAGACAATTCCTATCTTGGAATGCCACATCCTCAAGGAATTTCCTCTACGATGACTCTTATCTTGGATGCCCTACCTCATCCTCAAAGAGTATCGGATGCCAGATGCTTACCCAATCCTCCATTCCTTCTTCATGAAGTGAAGACAAAAATGATGTGTCTATCTCTCCCTTTTAACTAGGGAGGATATATAAAAAAAAATATATAGATGTCAACATCCAAGCTCACAAACTTTTGATGGCTAGCAACCTTCGTCGTGGCTTATGGCCTTCATTAGTTTATGATTAGTAGCGAAGGGAGGTCGACGAGATGGAGAAACACAAAAGGTTGCACATGATGATTACATTGGAGAAGGGGGGCTATGGAATGATCAGAACCTTGAGGGTGTGTCCAAGGAGAAAAAGTGTAATCAATGAAGGGCTTCTCCTTGACACTATGCTCGGGAGGAGAAAAGGGCTCACAATTACTTGAGATTATATTATATGACCTAGGGCATGGGAATCACTTGATGAAGACTCAAGATGATGACTAATAGAAAAAAGGGAGAACGAAATATTGTATTCAACGGGTTGTGATTTTCCAAAATCATAGTCTAAAGGCTCAATTGATTTGAACATAGAATCATACTCAAGAGAAGTGGGAGCCCTATCAATGTCCTTAGTGCCAAGGATTAGGTCTCTTCTAAAAGGAAAATTGATCTCTTCCAACTGCTCCTCTTTATGCAAAGGAAAATGAAGATTCTCCTTCCCAAGGGTATCAATGGGTATGTCATCATAAGTAGTGCCCGAGGGGAAATGAAGATCAATCTCATCCTCATCCTCCTTGTTGTTTGTCGTAAATGGGAGCACAATCAAATTGAGGGCCAACAATTTACCATTTCTCCTTTCCAATGTGGAAATAATCTTCAATGTCATATCCCAAGGGGCTAATGGGATCATTTCTCTCAAGTTTTTCAAAAGAGGTTTCATCAAGAGTAATATCCTTGAGAAAGGTAAGGTTGGTCTTAATTTCTCTTTCCATAAGTTCACCCTTAAAAGTACATGTGTCCTCAAAATCATCATTTTCCTTATGTGGACCCAAGGAGGACTTATCTTCTTGTTCATTATCTAGATTCTTAGTGTCTTGATGATGCTTGGTGAAGGCTTCCTCTTGGACGCTTAATGCAAGGTGTACTTGAAAATGTCTAAGAAGGGCATCAACAAACTCTTCAATAGATGAGATGCTTCTAGGTTCGTGATTTTGCAACCATGAGTTATGACCATAGAGAGAACTAAAGAATAACAACATAAGGACATCATGGTGGACCACTTTCTCCTTTGAAGTGTGTGCATTAAATCTTTCCACATGGTCAATTGCGGAGCTTGGGTCACCATTGAACACAAGTAACCCACGTACCATCCTTCCTGTGACATGATTGGGATGTCCCGGGATGCTAGCAATGTCCAAAGCGAGAAATTTATGAAAGAATGACAACCTATTTGAGGTATACATGAAACATATGTAGGAGTTGCCAGGGTGAAATTAAAGATGCCTAGAAAATGCTTGCTTCATCCTACAAGCATCGTCCTTAAAGTTCAATGAAGAACTAAGACTTCGTTCTTCCAATGCAGTCGCCAACAATGATATGTCGATATGTCGTACGAGGAACAAAACACACTTCTCGTGTCCCTGACAATGGTGCCAGAAATGTTACCACTCAAACCAGCAAGGGACCTAAAGGGGTTCCTAAGAGGGCAATTGGTAGGTTAAGGGAAATTGTGGAGGCTTAGCCTACTGCCATCATAGCTAAGTCTCCCTACTCTTTACGAACTTTCACTGATTGGAGGAGTCTTGGTAGTGTAGGGATTCACTTGTGAAGTATATGTGAATGGATAGGTGAAAAGTGACCCTGGAAACCCTTTCCCAAGGATGGAGTGAAGAATGGAGCTTGCTTGCTCTTTAAGCAAAGGACTTGGTCCACTAGGGAGAAGGGGTGAGGATTGGAGGGTTGAGGGAGAAAGGATAGGCTTATGAACAAGTTTCTCAATCCCTACAATCCTTGGATACTTGGATTCCCAAATGGTCCTTGACAAATAGTTTTGATTGAGAAGTGGGACCACACCGGGCCAAGTGGAACCAGGCTAGGTTTGGGGATGGAATGTAGCAACCAATGATGTTCCTATCCTGGACAAGGTGAGGGGAAAGGACCAAACAAGAATACTTTCTTCAAAAGGTTGAATTGATCCTGTTGAGGGCTAGCCTTGGGGATACCTAGACACAATTCGATCCTAGAGCGAGGGCTTGATATTCTCAGAGATTCCATTTTTAGAATTGCCTCAAATTTGGAGGAGAGGGAGGGGACCCACTAGCGTAGTAGCCTACTGGATATCGAATTTTTCCTTGGGTCAATTCCTGGGAAATTGATTCCCTAGGTGGCCTAATGGGGCTAGAGTTGGGGAAAAAGGGGAAAATGGTTAAAAGAAGGTTGAAATGATCACCCTTTTTGAGGGATCAATGCCTAGTTCACTTGGGGATATGGAGTCACGGATAATGATGAATAAGAACTTGGTTTCTTGATCAAGAAGGCCCAGTAAGTCCATTTCATCCAATGTTGAGAAAAAGAAAAGAAAAGTGGCCTTCAAGCATTTATACTTCAAAGCAAATAATGCAAGCTTCTCGAGATAAATAAATCTCTAGGACATTTCATTCATATAAGATTGGGCCATACATTAAATTAGCTAAAACATGCTCAATTCCACATTATGATAATTCAACAACTAGCCCTAATTTTAATAGTATGCAACAACAAGAATAATAACATCAAAATTTACTTACAACGTTATAGAATATATCCAACTAGCATTTTGTTTGCTCAATAAAGCTCTAAGACAAGAGAAATAGCCCAAATCCATACATCAAAATTCATCCATCTCCAAGGAAAAAGTGCGAAAATTCTCTATGATTATAGAGATCCCAAGTCAAGTTATGATACAAATGAATGTATGTAACATCAATATATAGCCTCCTAAGGAGTTTGAATTAGCCTATGGGTCTACATTAGCCCCTAATGATAAAATAATGTGCAAATAAAACCCCTATTGGTGACAAACCCACCAAACTAGCTCATAAGTTTAAAAACAAGCCTCAGAAGGGGCCAAATAATGATATGTGCATGTTGTAGGACCCTCTAATATCCTGAAGTGCCATATTACAGAATAGATTCCTTGGAATATGATGGACAAGGGGGGGGGGGCTTGTTCTCCAAGTTGTAGATTTGTGGTGCTCCCATTTGGTATGAGGGTACATAGATGACCCCATGGGTCTCCATATGAATTGGAGATCCTCTGCAAGGGTCCAAGTGGTGGAATGAATGCTGCCACGACATCGTACAAGTCCCGGGACACCTGACAAGAGTGTGGGGCTCCTGTGGGGGCTTGCTGGGCAAATGTACCAAGCATATTATCATCATCCAAAAAATGGATCGCTAGTAATCTCTGATCTTCCATGAAGATCCGTTGAGTGTTTTCTGTCGCTGTGGAGGCCCATGGCTCTCTATGTACACCTTACATGTGCCAATGTAGACTTCTGGGGGGTTAGGATCCCATATAGGGAAACCAAACCGAAATGGAAACCGCCTGTAATCCTTAATATTATCCAATGCGTCCCCTAGGCTTCTAGTACAACCAATCATTGAAATAATCGTGATACATTAGCTACCCCAGCCTTGATTTTTCCACCCTTCTTCATATACCTTGAATTTTCTTTAATTATCTGCGCAGGGCTTAAAAGACAAGAGCATGATGTGTAAGATATAGCAGTGATTACCCCCTTTTAGTTAGGGTGGTTCATTGCCCTCTAGGGGTTGGGACAAGCATGGTTCCTGAATGATAGAGGAGGCTCATCTAGGGCCTATGGAATCGGGGTGATGGCCATGGATTAGGGTAGAGCTCACGCAATGGCTTTTGCCGGCGTGTTAATTTTTTTTGTCCCAGTGTCTTTTGCATTTTGTGGTACAATTTCCTATTGAATGTGGCCAATTATGCTTTTCACTTTTTCTTTTAATTGCTTCAATCTCCGGGGCGTCATTCTAGGCCTGACCCAAGGTGGGGGCAAGGGGATAGGGAGGCTAGCCCTATGTGGACCTAGAATGGGAATGTGGACCCAGTTGGGAGAAAAGATGAATGGAGGTATAGTGAGTGGAAAGGGAGTAATATGTGCGAGGAAAGGAGCGGGACCACACACCCACAGTTGAGGTTTCCCAAGTAGTACCACCCTAGAACCAAATGATCAATAAAGGAGATCTGACAGGACTAAGATCCAAGGGTAACAACCAAAAGAGATCAAGTAGATAAGAGCACAAACTAAGCCCACTCTTTTTGCCAAATCCCTCCATCAATCCATACCCTGAATTATCGATGATAAGTAAACCCAATACTCAATTACCAAATGACAAGATATACCTTTAGATTCGAGACACCCACCTTCAAACATATGGTCAATACAGGTGGGTGAGGGACCACATGGCTAGCTCAGGTGGCAGAGAAATGGCACAACGAGCTAGTAGGAGGCATCAAGGGGCTATTGGATGCCCCAATTAAGGCTCATCATGGAGAAACATTTCTCCTGGGGATATCACCCACAAAGTGGTGGGTAACAGTTCCTAAGTCTAAACTTAGGAAAACTGATTAATTAAAGGGTATTAATTAAGTCATGGTGAAATCTTCCTAAAGAAGACATGCATCGAATTCTAGTTAATCTTAGCCATTGATTATGTTTTAATCTTGGTTGTTGATGTCTCAGCGAGAGATTATAAGAAGAAATTCGATGGGTTTGGACTCTGGAGTGCACACTTGGAGCCACCAGCAGTTCGAATTTACTGGCAGATTGGACTCTTGAGTAGTAGCGCTGAGTTGCTGGAGAGAGAGCTAGTTAGCTTGAAGCAGTGAGAGAGGGGCAGGATAGTAAGGTCGGAGGGATATTTTCTAGTTTGGTGAAGTGCATAGCAGAGAGGCAGTGAGTGCCACAGAGAGGCAGCACAGTGCTTCAGAGGCGAATCTGTATTTTGCTGGGGAGAAGTTGTGATTCAATACTAGAAGACAGAGGTAGTGATAGAATTTTCACACCTGCTCTGGCTTTTGCGTCTGCTTCTCTGCCTTTGCGCTGGTCTCTCGGCTATCTCTGCCTCTCTGTCCAGTACTCACTGCCCCTCGTTGTTGATCACTGATTCGACTTTACTGAGCAAACCTCGCTCTAGTAAATCGAATCACTGATCACTTTGGTGTGTTTTCCAACTGACCCTCAAGCCTCCTCTTATAATTTTCCTGTTGGTCTTTCAACGACCGAGATTACATCTCTAATCAACGACTAAGATTAGATTTGGCTTGACCCATGACTTTTGAAACCTTCTAACCCAGTTTTATATTAATACCCATTAATATTTTTTTCCTTAAGTTTAGACTCAGGAACTCCATTAAAAATATTAATTATTTTAATATCTCCCAATCAGGGTACAATCTGCCCAAACCATTTCTGGGCGTTGGAGATTTCATGTGCTTTAGCTTCTCCACCAATTTTCATGGCTAGAGCACATCCGATGCTACCCCAAATCAACACTCCCTCTTAGTGAGGATTGTGCTCTAGTAATACTCCTCACTGAGCATTACTCTGATTATATGGCACTGGGCTTGTGCTGATGCTAGGCCTCCCCGCCCAACATATTCTACATTACTGCATCCTGTACTGTTACCCATGGCCCTGCCACTGCTACTATTGCATCCATATAGTGGCTCCCTTTGCATCTACACTGCTGGTGGTCCTCTCTTCCAACACTGCATCTGCATTGCAACCCCCTCTCATCATGTTGCATCGTGCCACTGCATATTGTTACTGCACTGCAATTTAGTTACTGAGAAGTAAGTAACTCATCCACCCAACTACTGACATCCCTGTCAGGCTAGAAACGCTCCCAATACTGAAGCTCTCTCTGCCGCTAACAAGTGCTCCCTCTATAGCCTCTACGCTGTTGCAACAACTCCTTGCATCTTGAACTGATGGAAACCTCTCTGTGCCATCCTGCATTGTTGCAACACTATCCGTGCCTCTCGCACTGCTGTAACCTGCTAGTCTTGTGCTGCCAAGGGACTCCTGCACTATAACACTCTCTGTCGCTTCATCCACATTTGTCTCTACCGACATCAGCTAGTCCTTCTCCTCTCTTTTTGGGGCTATTGTAACAAGGTATAATCCAAGAGGTTTGGTACCTCAAGGATCCTGCCTCTCATCGCCTATAGGCTTCTTGACTACAGCTCGATGTCTTCCCACCTCTTCTCTAGAGGTACATGAGCACTCATGGCACAATCATCATCCTCCTCGACCTCCTTCTCTGCCTTCGCTAGCGATGCCTTTAGAGTCAGACGCCTCTCCCTTATTCTTCTTCTTCAGACACTGGTTCGCATAATGACCCAGTTCCCCACAGTTGAAGCACTTGACCTTGGAGGGTCCTTTTTCTTCCTCTTCTCCTGCTTTCCCATAGACGCCAGAGTTGCATCCTCTTCCTCTTCCTTCTTGATCCAGACTCCTTTGCTGCTACTTCCCCTCTTGCTCAGTGTTCTGATCTCCTCTTGGCGAAGAGCCGCCCACAATTCTTTCCAATCTGGAAGATCTACCTTGCCTAGTATGCTCTAGACAAATGTGTCTTACTCCTCGGAGATTGCATTAAGTGCGGTTCTCACCAACATTTCCTCATCTAACATTGCCCCTATGGAAGTTAGGTTGTCCCAGATCTCCTTCAATTGACTGAGAAAGTGATCTATCTGCTCCTCCTTCTGCATTTGGTATGACTGCAGCTGATTCTCAAGTAACATCTTCCTCTGCACTAAAGTATGTAGGTACAATTTCTTCAAGGCGTCTCACATTTCCTTTGCCGTCTCATTCTCGGCAATATGTTGGACCAATGTTGCACGAAGCGGGGACTTTTTTTGGAAGCGGGGACGCAGAAGCGTCATTTTCCAAAAATCTAGGAAGCAAAGCATCTGCTATATATATATATATTTTTATATTTTTTTGCATTTATACTCAAAACAAACATATACCAAATCAGTTGTAGAAGACATGAAAACATGCATATTTTTGCATAAATCAAGATAGATATAACATCCATTGTACATCAATGATTAATTATTCGAGCATCAACCATTTAGATGCATCAACCATCTAGAATCTAGATTCTTCTCCTCTTGTCTAGCCTTTGCCTCTACCTCAATTGTCTAGGGATATTAGTCAACATTGCCCAATTTTGATCAAACTACCTAATTCAAGACTTAAAATATGGTAGAAAAAGCTTAACATGCTTGATCAATGATTTTGACTTGATTGAAAGGTAATTTTTTGCTAAGGGTGTGCCGCGTGACAAAGGAGTTCAACAATTAACACCACCAACACTAGGGTACATAGGGCTTGGTGCTTCTGATTAAATGCTAATCGCATACCTTCATACTTGATATAATCTAATGAAATGCCACAATCCCATTGATCCTGAATTCCTGAAAACTGTTAAGTCTGCTGAATTTTGAATAGGATATGAAATTCTATTTTCTCCATATGAAGTCCAATGAGGCTGGAATCACTCTCAAACATCCTGAGTCATTTCATGGTAATGTTAAAAATTTAAGTAAAAGGATGAAAATGAAAAATAAACTTTTACTTTAAGAATTTAACATTACCATGAGGGAGTATCTGCGATATTAATATTTTTTTGCCTTCATTCCTCGCCCTAACCAAGGGTGGACCCACCCCAACAAGCAAACACACCTAAAATTAAAAAAAAATTGAAAAAAAAACGATTTTCTAGATAGCGCGAAGCTTTTCCGGAATCGTATGGAAGCGTACAGAAGCGCCACGCTTCCGACGCCCGAAGCGCCGTACAAAGCGCGCTTCGGAGGCCTGGAAGCAGCGCTTCCGTACCATGCTTCCGAATTTCCAAGAAGCAACAAAAATTTCAGAAGCGCGCTTCCGGCGAAGCTTCCTAGGCCCTTCCATACGGGACGCGCTTTGGGGCTTGGGACCAGGGGGGGCGCTTCGTGCAACATTGTGTTGGACCACATGATCCTTGACCCCATCAAGGATGATGCATTTTGCCTTGGCCATTGTCGCCTTATACTTTTCACTATCAGTAGGGTCAACTGGGATAGCCATTGTTCTCAAGGTGAAGGCCTTGATGCGATGTCTATCTAGAATGGACATGATCCTGGCCTTCTAGACCATAAAGTTAGCCGCCCCGTCCAGCCTATCCTTACCCCTCAACCCATTCATGGCCATTTCTTTGCTCTTCTTGTTTAGTTCTTCGAGTCTCTCTACTTCCCACCTGGAAGTTCTCTCTTCGACTCCTGTTGAGTCTCTCTATTTTCCGCTTGGAAGTTCTCTCCTCAACTCCCTCTGAGTCTCGATTTCCCTTCTGGAAATCCTCCTGCCAATCGTCAAATTGCACCTCTCTGATCTTTTGTGCACCTGCAATACTGATCCGGATTCCTTGGCTAGAAATCCACCTCGGTAGCAACTCCCTCTACCTTGTTTTTGCCCTGTTAGGTGCCCACCAGCTTCGCTCACACAAACTGCCCACAAATTCCTATGCCTCAGCAACTGAAGGACTGAGCCTCTGCGCTGGTCTCTCAGAACTATCTCTACTCTTTGTCCAGTACTCATTGCCCCTTGCTGATCACTGATTCGACTTTACTTAGCAAACCCCGCTCTAGTAAATTGAATGACTGATTACTCTGGTGTGTTCTCTGACTGGCCCACAAGCCTCCTCTTATACTTTTCCTATTGATCCTTCAATGGTTGAGATTACATCTCTAATCAATGGCTAAAATTAGATTTGGCTTGATCCATGACTTTTGGAACCTTCTAACCCAATTTTATATTAATAACCATTAATATTTTATTTTTCTTGAGTTTAGATTTAGGAACTCCATTAAAAATATTAATTATTTTAATATCTTTCAAACTGAGTACAATTTGCCCAAACCATTTCTAGGTATTGGAGATCTCATTTTCTTTAGCCTCTACACCAATTTTCATAGCTAGAGCACATTCGTTGCCACCCCAAATCAACGACAAGAAGGAGATGGCGAAGGCAAAGAAGTTGATTCTCGATGGGGTTTGAGATCAAGTAGTGTCTCACATAGCTAGTACAGATATTGCACGACAGATGTGGGAGGCTCTTTCTACGCTATACAAGGGATCTTCCAAGAAGCAGAAGATGTATCGTGAGGAGAAGCTAAGATGCACTAGGCTTCAGGATATCCAAGACCAACTGTCTACAGTAGGGTCAGCACCCCAACCTACAAAATTGGTGCGGTTAACTCTAAACATCATTTCCAAAGAATGGCAGGTCTTCATCTAGAGTATTCTAGGCAGAGAAAAGTTGCCGGATTGGGATCGAATGTGGGCTGATTTGCAGTAGGACAAGAGGCGAGATTTGTTGAAGACCACCATCAATGACACTAGCAGCAGCAATGGGACGAAGCAAGTGAAGAATGAAGAGAATGTGGCCCTCGCATCAAAGGGGCAGTAAGAGCAGCACATGAAGGAGGACATTTCCAAGGTGAAATGCTTCAGATGTGGTGATCTTGGCCACTACAACACTCAATGTCCTCTCAGAAAGGACAAAGAGGAGATGTAGGATCAACAGGCTGCATCCGTGAAGATCGACAGGCTGTCCTCCATATTGGAGGAAGAGTTTGCCATGATCACTGATATACCTCCAGGAGAGGTAGGGTGATTTGGTTTTGTAGCTCCAGAGAGCTACAGGATGGGCAAGATTTTCGAGGAGGTCCACCTCATGAATCAATACATTGCTACGAGAGCCCATAGCATGCAGTAAGAGGATGGATTAGTGGCAGATGGTGTAGTCAGATGCCAGAGTGACAGATGCATTAGCTAGCAGCAGTCAGATACTGAGCAACGCAAAGCAGATTTGGCAATAATGTAGTTGGCACAGTGCAGAGTCTACAGCAGCACAGAGGCTTCAATGACAACGCAAAGTCTAACAACAGGCAGGACTTGGGTGACAAATGCATCATATTGTGGTCCACAGTGAGTTCAGTGTTTTGGATGCTTTTAAGTTGCTGTTGCAGCAACAACAAATGGAGGAGTTATAGTGCAGATGCACTGTTGGCAACAGTTCAATAGGGCTAGCAGCAACACAAATGCAACTTTTATTAGAGTTGCAGTAATTGGTGGGTAACGTGACAGGAGGTGGTGTAGAGACAGGGTGTTGCTTCAGTGGGTTGCAGTGCTAGAACACATTCCTTGCTAAGAGGGAGTGTTAGTTTTTATAGCATCAGATGTGTTCTAGCCACGAAATTTGGCAGAGAGACTAGAATACATGTATGCTCCAAAACCCATAAATCGTTTCTGGAAATTCCACATAGAGACACTTTAATTAAAATAATTAATCTTTTTTAATGGTTCCTAAGTCTAAACTTAGGAAAATTGATTAATTAAAGGATATTAATTAAGTCATGTTGAAATCTTCTAGAAGAAGACATAGATCGAGTTCTAGTTAATCTTAAGTCATTGATTCTTTAATCTTGGTCATTGATGTCTGTTGACCGCTGCGTGTCAACTACCCATAGCAGTACACCCCCTTTTTTCGCAAAAAGGGGCAGCGCTTGATCGAGATGTTCGTGCCATTCAGCAGTCATCGTTATTCTTCTGATCTTATTAAAGTTGTAAACCCAGTCTGCATTTTGATGTAAATAATCTTAGCAGAGCTGAGTCATGTATGTAAATTGCCTAGGTGGACCTAATTTTCTAGTGGTAATCTTCATTCTGGAAGGTTTTTCGACTCACCGATCCATGATCGGCAGAGTTTTCCTTCAACCTGACCCCAAAGCCGGAATGAATTTTATCATTAGAGCCTTCGGAGAATCCTAGTGTGTTAATCTGCTAGATTATGTTTGGTCGCAGAACTGGGTGGTCTATGAGGGTTTGTCAAAGGGCTTTTCCCCCTTGAAGATGTAAAAATTGTAAAAGTCATGATGTAAAGTGTCTTGAGGGTTAGGAAAAATGTTAATCCCCTCATGCGTCTTAAGTCCTAGGTCCTAGGGAAATTTTTCCAAAGGCTATGTTTGATGATCCATAATAAAAATAATAAAAAAAATAAAAGATAAAAATAAAAAATAAATAAAAAAATAAAAAAATAAAAATAAAAAATAAAAAATACTAAAAAATAATAAAAATTTTAAAATTTAATAATAATTTTTTTTTTAAAAATAATAAAATAATAATAATTTGAGAATTTCAATTTTTTAATGCATTAAAAATTTCGACGGATGAGATTAAGAGATGTCTTGATCCTCATCGACGGTCGAGATCGTTTTGATATGGATCACTCAAACTAGCCGTTGGGATTTTTCCTTTAAATAGGGTGCTAGGGGTCATTTGAGATATGGGATCTGAGTTTTGGCTGAAGAAGCTCTCTTGTAAATATTTTCTGGTGCTAATAAAGAAGACTTTGGGGTTAAAATCTTGCTGGTGTTACTCTCTTCAAGTGCTGTGAGCTATTTTGTTTTCTGCATATTTTAATTTCAGCCATTAATAACAGCGTAATGAAGAGTATTGTTGAGCATAGGTATCTTGTTCACATGCTAGGGTTTGAATGGTATTAGGGTTTCTGAAGTAATGGCAGGTATCTCTATTGCATTGGAGATCTAGTACTATTTGTTCTCTCTTTATTGATGGTTAAAGTGAGCTGTGCAGGAATATCTTGTTGAAGAAGATCAGTGGGTGTTAGGGGAAGTTCTCGGCTGAACCAGCCAACTCCCATAAGCACTTTTTGCAGAGCCCAACTGGTTTTGATCCTGGGTTAATCATTCAGTTTGTTTTATTATTTGCATGAGAGATTTTCTAAAGCATTTCATTAATAATCTTAAGTTTTCCTAAAATATTTTAGATGATAACTGACAAATCTGGCTTTGTAGAGCCATAATTTTGAACTTTTTGATAGTTTTGCAGGGTTTCATTTTAAATTTTTGTATATATTCTCCGGGTTTTGTTTTCCTTTTGCAGCTTGCAGGTCTGAGACAAAATATTTTATGGAAAAATTAAGATTGCAGGGTCACTGTTTCATTGCCCTAAGGTTTGTCGGATTTGGAAAAATCTTTCACATTGGTTTCAGTTTTATCCTGCTCAGGGTTTCAAAATTTATTCTCAGAGCCTGCATTCTTCATACAGCCACAAAGCATCCCGTTTTTTCTCTGTTCGTCCTCAGATCTCTGCATCTCCTCAGGCTGCCCACGCAGCTCCCTCAATACGCCTTCCGTTCAATGTTTTTTGACCATCCATCATTCCTGGAACCTGCAAATCTGCGTGAAGCTTTTCATGTTGCTGCTCTTTACTCCGTGGGCTTGCATCAGCTCAAAAGCGGAAGTGATTCAAACAAAACTGCGTGGGGAAAGAAATAAACCAAGCGTGTGGGTAATCTGCCTGCGTTTCACTGATCACCTGCAACAAAAAATCGTTTTTGGCTCTTAACGCAGGCTGCAAATAGATGTCGTTTATGCATATGTTGCTCCAGCTCCCGTTCTGCTCCATATCCAGTCGCACCTGCACACAACCAAACAAATCAATAGTCACAGCAGCTTATACGGGCCAGGTGAGTTGTACGCGTGATGGCCTGTGCGTAAATCTTCCTGCGTGGGTATTTTGTTGCTGCAATCGATCACAAATCCGCGCGTGAGGCTGCAAAACACTGTAAGAAAACCAGTCCGGGCCAAGTCCTTCATCATGCTGACGGTAAGAGAATTTTTCATCAACGTAAGAGCTAAAACCGAGTGCTGTATGCGTGGGTTTCATGGTATAAATCCGAAATCGTTTTCGTTTTGATCAGTTATGTACGCGTCAATCCCATTAGCCCGCGTCGATTTTGTTAGCGTAGGTATAGTTCAGTTTTAGAATCGATTTCAGTTTTGGTCACGTTTTAAATAATCGCAGTGTTAATTTAAATACATATGCGTTATATTTTTGATACGTCTAGGTTTAGTTATTTTAGTTTTCATTTGTTTAGATTTGTTATGTTTTAATTTTATTTTAATATATGTTAGGGTTTAACACTATTTTAGTTTGATTTAAAAAAATAAAAAAAAATTCTTTTAGGGTTTTTTTAATAGGTTTTTAGATTTAGATTTAGATTTTTTTTTTTTTATTTTTTTATTTTTTTATTTTTATTGTTTTCTTATTTTAGATTTAAATTAGATTTTAGATTTTGTTTTTATAAAAAATAAATAAATAAATAAAAAATCATAAAAAATAAATTTTACGACTTTAGATTGGATTTTGTTTCAGTTTAGATTTCAAAAATTTTATCTCTGTCGGAAAAGCATAAAAATATTTATCGTGGAAAGATTTTGCCAGTTGAGGTCTTAGCTCGGGAATCTCATCGTGTTCTATATTTTTGCTAAGATTAAAGTTTTGATGTGGGGTGAATGTTTATCTTTATGAGATTTGGCATGCTTGAAATATGATATCTGGTTAATGTTCGAATTCGCACTGTTCTATCCTTTAAAGCTATTTACCAGATCATTGTTAAAAGCATTGTGAATTTACTGGATATCTTGCATCTTGCAAAGTTATTTAATGATAAATGATTACTGTGCACGGTTTATATCTCTGCAGCATCTGGTTAATGTTATCAATCGTTTAAACATTAACTCCACAAGGCACTGGTCTTTTAAATTAATAAAATCAATTGAGTGCCCGTTTCCTTTCATGTCTCCCAAACCAACTGGTTCACAGTTGGTCGTCCATTTCCCTACAGGGTCTACCCCCCTTAGCCGCGGGAGACAGGTTTAAATGGAGAGATCGGGGATCATAGTGACAACCCCCGGTCTGAGCGTTGTCATGACAATCTGTGCGACAACAATGTCTCAAGGAGAGATTATAAGAAGAAATTCGATGGGGGTTGGAGAACACGCTTGGAGCCACCAGTTCGAATTTACTGGTAGATCGAACTCCTGAGTAGCAGTGCTGAGTTGTCGGAGAGAGGTATAGTGAGCTCAAAGCAGTGAGAGAGGGGCAGGGATAGTAAGGCTAGAGGGAGATTTTCCAGTTCGGTGAAGTGCACAGTAGAGAGGCAGTGAGTGCCACGGAGAGGCAGCGCAATGCTTCAGAGAGAAATTTGTATTTTGCTGGGGAGAAGCAGTGATACAGTAACATAAGTCAGGGTGGGAGCTCGGAGGCCAAGAGAATTAATATTCCAGACAATAGTTGATTAGTTAGCAAGAGAGACAATGGTTTGAGCTGTGGGATGCAACACTTCATAGTCTGATGGAGGCACTGTGCAGAGGCAACAAAGAGCAGCTCATCTTGAGCCAAGGTCAGTGTCAGATTACCATTGGGAGTGAGATTTTTCTCACTAGACTTTTTGTCAGTCATTTCTCTATATGGATTGCTAGATTTGAGCATCCATAGTTTTGTACTCAAATTTACTACTGCATAATAATAAAACCCTCAATTGCTGCACCAGTTTTCCCAAGTTGGGTTTTTCCGGGGATATTAGTCCAAAAATAACTATGTGTGCATCTATTATTCCAACATTATTTTTCCTCCGCAGTATTGTATTTGTGAAGGCTGCAATGTATTAGTTTCGATATTTAATGTAGGATACATTAAATAATTTGTTCAGTTCATTTAACGAATAGAAGAAACTTAATTAGTTGCTACAGTAGGATTGCAGGTCACGAAATTTTCACAATCTAGAGCCTATTTGTTGATGTATTTTTGGTTCAGAGATGGATTACACTGAATGCTATTTTGGTTATATGCACCCTTACATGCTATATAAATGAGAACCTGTAATTTGTGGATTTGTGGTCAATGAAGATTATAACTACTAGAAGAATGATGTTATATGGTTTAATCTATGTTTTTATGTTTTTTTATTACTAATTCATCATTCTACATTTTTTTGTTGACCTATATGCATCAAAATATATAAAATATATATTATATAATGTTATGAATAAAATATATATAAATAATGTAAAACAACAACAATAATAAATAATGATTAATTAGTAAATAGTTAATGAAAAGGTATATCCTTAGGGACATAACCGTTGGTGAAGAGGTACCTGCCTAGGCTATATAAGCAGGCCCTCACCCTCACTGTAATCATCTCATATCTCATATATCTCACGTCAAGTCTTTTATACAATATACAACATATAGTTACTTGTCCTACAATGGATGTCTTTGTCTTTGAAGTATTTTGAATATTACTCCGTTGTGTATACGAACTTTGTTTGTTACATTGGTATTAGAGCATTCCTCTGATTATATGAACTTTGTTTGTTAAATTGATATCAAAGGCACGCCTGATTCCAACCTTTGGCCATCAACCCTTCCTTTGTTGTCGTTGGAATTCAGGTTTTAGCCACAAGAAGCTTTTGGAGGTTCTTTAGGGTTTACGTCAGGCCATTCGCCATTTGAAGAAAAAAGGAAGAAAAATCAACATATAGAAAAAGATAATAATAACTACAATAAAAAAAAATTAAATAGAAAACAAATTTAAAAATAATAATAATAAATAAAATAACAAAATAAATAATAATCAAAAGTTAAAAAAAATCAGGAATTTTTTTAATATATAAGTAAAAAAAGAAAAAATTAATTATATATCAAAACAAAAAAAAGAAAAGAAGAGGAAGGCATGATTTACGTCGACTAACACCAGCTGCTAACACCAAAGCCTCCACCACATTTTTCACAGCGTTTCCCAACACACAAAAACCAGCGGAGCAACGACAACAGTCGCTACGACCTTGCGACTTCACTAAACCATTGGATCTGCACGTTGCCACCTCCGTTAGCCTTTCTACAACTACCCATAATCCGCATTCCAACTTATCAATTTCACGTTGTTAATCAATCGATCAGATTCTATATTCCTGTTTCACCCCAACCCATCATTGAATCATTCGCTCAGCACGACCGCCTTCTCCAACCACATTCATTCCACAGTCGCCCTTGTTCACTAGTTCCATTTTGCTGCTACTGTACCTTAAGTCATAACTAAAATTCAAATCAAAATCCCTTCGTGACAATTTAATTGAAATCTGTATCATCGCTCCTATAAGGTTATTAATCCAAATGTCACGATTATTCATTAAGACGTGTGCCACATTAATTAGTCAGATAGTTTAATAATCGCTAGAAATTTTTGTACCTGTCAATCATAACTCTGTTTGATAGTCGTACATAGTCTAATTCGTACCTCAACAATTAATTTGGGTGTCATCGTATTGCCTATTACCACTCAAAATAATAGGGGACCCAAGGGGAATCCCTAAAGGACAAATGCTAGGACAAGGGCAACAAATGGTGTTTTAGCCTATTGTCACCTCAACTAAGGCTCCCTTCTATTTACGGGTTTTCATTGATGGGAGCAAACCCGATATGTGTGGAATAACTAATGAAGGATAAGTCAGTGGATATGAGTGACCTAAATAACCGTTTCCTAAAATTTAAAGGATAAAGATTGCTTGCTTTGTAAGCAAGGTACTAGGTAATCTAAGGAAAGGAAGAGAGGATTTGAGTGTTAGGTTTATGGGATAAGATGTGTGAAGGAGTTTCCCAATTTCTAAAATCCTTGTTAGAATCGGTATCTTGGATGGTTCTTGAAAAATGGTCTTGCAAAGGAGTGGGACCACATGGGGCCAAGTGGACCCAATCTAGGGTATGAGGAAGGAATGTAGTAACCAATGATATTCTTACCGTAGACAAGGTGGAGAGAGGATCAAAGAAAATATAATTACTCAACGATGTTGGTTTGACCCTGGGAAGTGCTAGCCTTGGGGATGGCAAGGAAAGTTTGGGTGTCAGAGCTAGGGCTTGGCTTTTCTCCCAATTCCACCACCAGAATGTCTTGAAATTTGGATGAGGGCTAGAGGTAAAGCCAGCGTAGGAGACCCTAGGAGATCAAATTTTTTCAGTGGCTAGCTTGTCGGGAAATGACGCCTTAGGCACGCCAACGTGGCTAGACTTGGGAGAAGGTGAAAGAATAAGAATTTTGGTGACCACCCTTGGTAGATCAGTGTCTTAATCGTTGGGAGAATGGAGTCTATGTTGATTATGTGTAAGATTTCTTGGTTCCTAGTCAAGGAGGCCTCAAAATTACTTCACAAACCCTTTAGGTCAAGTGAAAGCTATTTTTCATCTTTTATACTTCAAATGCACAAAAGGAATGGCTTATCAAGGTCAGATTTTACCCCTAGGAGATTTCGCTCACACTACATGGCCCATACATGGAGTGAATGTTATAATAGAGACAATCCCACATTATCAAGCAATAATTTGCATGCAACAATTAGCCCTAAAATAACAAAAATCTCAATTCAGCATATATGACAAAAGTAACAAGAATAACATCAAAATTCCGTACTTATATGCAGTACAGTATATCCAACTATTCACAAATGACAATAGAGAAGCTCCAAGAGAAGATAGACCAATAAACATACATCAAAATTCATTTAGAAAAAAGTGTGAAATTCTCTAAAGAAGAGAGATCCCATCCAAAGTGATGATGAGAAATGATCTAACCTCACTTGTATTTATACACATTTTAGGAGTTCGAATTAGTCTCCTAGGCCTACGTAAACCCCAAAATAAAATAATGTGCTAATAATATAACTTTTTGGTGACAAGTCCACCAAACTAGCTCATAAATGAAAAAGTAAGCCTCTCAAGATGTCAAATAATAATCTATGCATGTCGTAGGGCTCTCGAAAAGGCCTAATGAGGTCCATGGGTGCCACCTTGTAATAATAGGACCCTCAAAAGCAGTGAACAAAGGATTGGCCCCTTGTAATAACTTGTGGTGCTCCAAATGACATGTGGGGGCAAACAATTTTCCTCATGGGTCTCCAAACAAATCGAAGATGCTTGTAGGTTGCCCTCAAGGGCTAGGATGATAATGTAGGTGATGCCACATCATCGTACAAGTCTTGGATCATCTGCTAAGTGTATGGTATGGATTTGGGGCTAACTGGGCATGATGGATTAGGTGCATCCTCGTCCAATAAGTGAACCAAAAGCAATCTTTGAATAGCTGTGGGGATCCATGAAGTGCAATTTGTTGTTGTGGAGGCCCATGGCTCTCAATGCTCACCCTATATGTGCCAATGTAGCCCTCTAGAGGATTAGGACCCCGTACAAAGAGACCAAATCCGAATGGAAACCATCTGCAATCGTGTATAAGACCTAATGCGTCCCCTAGCCTTCCAGTATAACAAGTCATTATAGAAATCAAGTAAATGAGCTTATCTAATCATGGACCACAGATGGGGACTTCATAATGGCCTGCCCTTCCATAATGGGCTTTGGGATGTGCCAATGTCTCCTAAACTCTTAATGGGGTTAACCAAGTATCCTATTAGGTGGTTTCTACCTCTTAAGGGGATAATATAGTCAAGGTACATCCATTAAAAAGTGGTGGCATGTGACAGATAGGTGGATGAAGTAGGGGATGAGAAGGGGAAGCCCTGGGTCACATGTTGAGGTACAAGGGTAGCTAATAAGAGGGAAACCTACACTTGGGTCTATAATGTGTAGGAGGAAGAAATTGTGGTACATGAAGTTCCCCAATCTTGATTTTTTTATTGTTCTTTATATGCCTTGTTCCTTTTTATGATTTTCTTTAATTAACTGCTCGAGGCTTGTTGTTGCACAAAGTGTCTAGGCATCATGACAATGCTCAGAGTAAGGGTTGTCACTCTAATCATTACTCACTTCGTTTAGACTCTCTCCTAGACAAGTCAAGGGGGGTAGTCCCTAAGGTGAATGGATGAGGATAGTCTGTGGAACACAGGCTCTAGGAGATTTTAAGGATGGACAACTTGATGAACTTGGAACAAGTCTTGGTCAATTGAAATAGATTAAAATAAGACAACCATAAGATAAAATTGATTATAGACCAGTGCCTTTAATTTGAATTAACCATAAAAACAAGTTATCCAAAGCAAATTTATAAACGTGGCAAAGCGACGATCATGGATAAAAATGCTCAATACTTTAGCATGCAGGATAATCTAGCAAATTTATCTACAACAATCAATATGATTTTTTATAACATTTATCTCTCTTGACAATAGAGAAATCACAAAATTAAAGTTTTGCACTTAACACCAAAGACACCAAGGAACTTTAAATTAAAATTTTAATTATTCCTTAGGCAATTGCTTTAATGTGATAAATGAATAAGTAAAACAAATCGAAGGGTTAATAAATTAAATAAATTAAATTGTTATTAACGGGCCATAGGCCACATTAAAATTTTTTAATTGAAAGCGCAAATCCTCCAATTTATTTCATTCTCAATTCTAAAGTCACAAATTTTTTTAGATTTTTTATTTTTTTTTTATTTTTAAATTTTAGAAATTTTTATGTTTTCTAAAATTTTTTAAATGTTTAAAAAAAAAAAAATTAAAATCATAAGTTAAAATAAAAAGGATAAAATGTAAAACTAAAAAAAAAACCAAAAAAACATCGAAATTTTAAAATGAAATGAATTTAACCCAAAGTTTCATAAAAAAGAAATCGAATTTGCATAAAGAAACAAAGAGGGGCCTAACCTGAACTCATGCACATACAAGTGAAGTAAAATAAAAATAAAAAAGTTCGAAGTGTTTGTTTGTTGTGTATGCAGGTTTTGACGGCGACGTATGGAGAGGAGCTCAAAGGAAGACCAACGAGCTAGCAGAGGGAGGGGTTGTTTGCGGATGGAGAGCCGATGACAACAATGATGAGGGATGCAAGAGGGAAGAGATGATGCAACGAGAGGAAAACAGACAAAAAGAGGTCTCAAATTTGTGTAATAACGCAGCAGAAAGCAGCATTTGAGGGAGCTGAGAGATGGAGAGGAGCACAAAGGCTGACAGACAAGGGAGGGGAATGATGCGGACTAGGAGAGAGCAACAAAAGCCGAAAATGGGAACATAGGGATGAAGAGGAATGGAGCTGTGGGGACCGCGAGCAGCGAGGGTTTGAGGAAGAAGAATGGAGCTGTGGGGACCGCAAGCAACGAGGGTTTGAGGAAGAGGAGAAAAAGGACTACGGCTGATTAAAAAAAAACGAGGCAAATGGCAACAAAAATGCCAGCATAGAGGAGGGTTTGGGTAGAGGGAAAAGAAATCCGAAATTTTCTAGAAAAACCCCAAAATGCAAACAGTAATTTTTTTCTTCGAAATTTTCCGGAGAGGAAAAACGCAGCAAAAAAAAATGGATGCTCAATATGGTAGCAGACAGAAAAATGGTAGTAGCCCAAAACCTAAGAAAATTTCCTAGAAATTTCTGCCTAAAATTTCATTTCAAAACTTATGAATTCTTCAGAAAATTTGAAACCCTTCAGATTGGAAAATCTTTTGAAGAACATCCCTGCAAAAATGGTATTGAGGCCAGATCTTACCCTTGAGGGCCTAGATCTGTCTTCAAATCAAACTTTCTTTCAGATTTGCGATCTGTACCTGAAAACAAAAACACCCAGAATCCTAAGTCAGAAAACCAAAAAAAAACTTTACGGATCTATGCACAAGAATGGTAGATCAATCAGATCTGAGGAATATGAGTCCAACTCTGCTCTCATATCTAATAATCTAAGGCTCTCAACAACTAGATCTATCAATTTCCCACATAAAAATTAAATTTTTAAATTTTAAAAGAGGTGCTTAACTCAAAACCCTTCGTATATCACCACTAAAATCTTATGATAAGCCCAGGGCAAATTTAGCTAGGCTCTTCAGAAAACACAGATTGGGAGTTGGCTGGTCGAACTGAAAACTTCTCCTAATGCTTGAGAATCTAAAAATCAAGTTTCTTCTGCAAAACTCAATCCAGCGATTAAAATAGAGCGAGAAAAATGATAATAAAATTTAGACAAATAGAGATGCCTGCTATTACATTCAAAATTTAAATTATCATTTAAACCCCAGCAATTGAGCAAGATACATGTAATCAAATCACTCTCTAGAAACTATCATCAATGGCTTTAGAAAAAAATTATGCATGAAAACAACACATCTTTCAGTATTTCCATGAAGAGTAACACAAACGAAATTAAACCCCAAAGTCTTTCTTTATTATCCAGAAAAAGATTACACAAGAACTTTTTGCTTAATACATGACTCAGAGATCGAATAAATCAACTGAATTGACTGACAAATGACTTCCTATTTAAAGATAAATCCTCCAACTGTTAGTTTGAGTGACTCTCGTCAAAGCAATCTCGACTGTTGATGAAGATTAAAATTCCTTTTAATCTCATCCGTCGAAATATTTAATTCTTGAGGAAATTCAAATTTTTCAATTTGACTTTGACTTAACCCCCAGGGATCAAAGGTTTAAAATTTAGAAAAATAATGAATACTTTAGTCCAGGGACCTTTTAAAGTTTAATTTTTTAAGGATTGACGAATTTTGCCTTTGGAGAATTTAAATTTACCTAGGACCAAGAATTAATTAAATTTCTAGTTTAGGATTTTAATTAATTTTTGGCCAAAAAATTTAATTAATAACAAAATAATTTCCAACCCTTAAGACACTTCACACCATAATTTTCATATTTTTTACATCATAAGGGGGAAAACTCATTTGTAATAGACCCTCACGGACTACCCATTTCTGCGACACAAATATAATCCAGCAAATCAAGCAATTTGTTATAAAATAACCTAACCAAATAATTAGGATTATTCTCAAATCACTTTTACATAGACTCGATCTAAAACGCTAGGACTCGCCTAAGATCCTAGTGACAAAATCCATTCCGGCTTTGGGGTAAGACTGAAGGAAAACTCTGCCGACCATCTGAGAATGGATCGGTGAGACAAAAAACCTCCCAAAATGTAGATCGTCACTAGAAAAGTAGGTTTACCTAGGCCATTACATACATGACACGAATCTGTTGAGATTATTTACATCATATACATGCAGAATGGGTTTATATTATAACATCTTGGAAATCAGGCTGATGATGATCGCTAAACGACATGGACACATTGATCAGGAGTTATCCTTTTGCGAAAAAAGGGGGGCACTGTTATGGGTCATTGACATGCAGTGGTTAATAAGGCTCATGGGGTTAGAGCATGATGTATAAGATATAACCGTGAATTCCCCCTTTTAAGGTAGGGCAGTTCATCACCCACCAAGGGTTGGAACAATCATGGGTTCGTAGATGATGAAGAAGGCTCATAAGACTTGTAGGAACCAGGGTGATGGCCATGATGATTGTGAAAATCCCTAAACCAGAATCCCTACTGCCACAACTAATGATATTTTTCCTACTTGTTAGATTTACATGAAAAGTTATTCACAGTTTCCTACAGCAAATATTGAAATACATACATTGCAGCCTTCACTTAATTAATTTATATGCGGAAACAAAAGATTGAGCAAGAAAGAAAATACAATACAAATGACATTGTTGTTATTGGACAAATGTCCTCGGAAAAACCCAATGCGGGAAAAATGGTGCAATAGATCTGAGGGTTTTATTATTATGCAGTAGTAAATCTGAGTACAATTCTTGGATGCTCAACTAGCAATCCGATACAGAGAGAAACTGGACAAAATGAATGGTGAAGTGTCTCACCCTCTCACTAGGAGAATCTAAGTCTGCTCACGTTGAACTGGAGCCTCTGCGTACCCTCTGTGCAAAACTACGTCACCCCTGTTGGGTATCACGTTGCTCCTTCTCTGGACCTTTTGTTGGCTAGAAAATCTGAATCTCTGCCTCCCAGTCTCATAGCCCGACTCCCGGCTATTGAAACTTAATTTCCTCGATAGGAATTTGATTTCCCTCTAAGGCCTGCGCTGCCACTGCATCAGCTCTGCATGGGAGATCGTCTACCTCTCTTTGGATGTCATTTTTCTCTCTATCTTCCTTGTACTCTCTGGCCTAGGAAAACTTCCTTCTTCAGGATACTCACTGCCCCTCACTGCAAAAAATCTACTCGATCATAATTTCCTCCTGAGAACTTCTCACTTCAGAAATTCAATCTCTTGATCTCTTGGTGTATTTTCCAAATGACTCTCAAGCTCCCTAAAATAATCTTCTCGTTGACATTCAACGACCCAGATCATTTTTGTTTGATCCTTGCCTTCGTCTAGAAGTTACACTCACAATTAGATTAATACCCATTAATATTTTTAATTTCCTAAGTTTATATTTAGAGTCCCATTAAAAAATATGAATTATTTTAATAAAATTATTTCTAGGTGGAATTTCCCAAAATGCTTTCGGGGTTCTTTGGAATACATGTGCTCAAGCCTTCCTGCAAAATTTGAGGCCTAGAGCGCATCCAATGCTACCCTGTTAATTCTAGTTAGAGCAATTTATTTCAATTTTCATAGTTAGCTCAATATCTTTTCCAGATTAGTAATCACATCAGCATTAAAGTAAATTGCAGATAGAACATAAACATAAATCACAAAAGACAAGCCAAAACAAGAGGACACAAGATGTGGCGCTAGCCAGAGACAAACCCAATGTGGGGAAACCCTTGATCAATTCCTCTTTTATGTTCTTCAATAGTTCAGCAGAGAGAGAGAGATAATACATTTACAACAGAAGTCAACACTTGATTTATCTAGATAAGAGCATAGATCATCTCTAAGAAGATGATACATGAGATCAGTTGAAGACATGTTGCTTCAAGTGATTCTCCAAGGTGACTCTTTCACCTATCATCGTTCTACATCTCGTCATCATGTTGCACCTCACTATGCTACACCATGTTGCACCCATCATCGCAATGCTGGATCTCATGACTTCTGCACCTTATGCTGCACTGCTGTCCCATTTGCCATACAACATGTCTCATGTGCTTGCAGCACCATGCTTGCCACTGTTGTCTGTGTTTGTTGTTGTCCATGCTTACTATTCCAAGATCTGAAGTAAAACCTTTTTTTTTCAAAACAAACGTTTCAAGTTTTGGGGCTCTTAAGCCCAGATCAACCTTCTCCTAGCCCAACATTAGTTCTATTGGGCCTAGTGCTAACTCTCATTAGCCTTAGATTCCCTTGCTCCATTTCTGATTTGAATATTTGATTTTCTGAAGCTAATCATTGGTGAGTTTTTGCAAAAAATTTGGTAAAAAAAATATGTTTTAGATATTGAAATTTTTTGGCAACTTGGGCAAATTATCTTCAAGGCCTAGGGCCTAAAGGTTTGATCTTTAAACCATCTTTTTCCTCACTGTTTGCTACAACAGTCATATACCTTTCTAATAGTGGTGAAAAATACATTTAAGTGGTTTGAAATTAACTAAAAAATTGCTAAATACATTAATAAGTCATTTATGTTTGATGTGTATCAAGAATTTGGCCTAGATCTACATATTGGGTCACTGTTATCTCTAAATAATTCTATTTCTGAAGTCTGAAATATAACAGTATAAAAATTTCATGTGGGCTAGCCTAAAATCAGTTCCTAAGTTGTCTAATACATTAAGGAATTAATTTTTTGAGTTGGACATTTATCATTAGGCGTATTTCATGTTTTAATTGATGTCTGTAATAAATATATCAGATCTGATATAATTTCAGAAATCACATCACAACAAGCTGAAAATTTTAGATAATTCATTTAGGCAAGTTTAGAAAAATTTCAGTAATTTTTTGGCATAAAGATATCATTGATAGCTCACTGTTTTCGTTGTCATATTGTTGTTGTCATAAAGTTTTTCTGACTGCTGTCCTAAAAATTAATTTCTGAAAATTAAGTACTCTATCATAGAATTGTGATAAAATGCATATCTTTTGTTTTATAAACTGAAATTTTTTTGGAGCATTTGTTGACATTGATATTGAATTGCAAAGTTATTTTCTGTTCTCTTCGAGCTAAATTGTATCAAGAAGATTTGAAATAAGTTGTTGTTTTAACTATAATATCTTCAAGAGTTTATTTTCTAAGTTTTCATCTAAAAAGAGGCGAGCATTTCATTTGGGTAATTGAGGGCTTTTGTGGCATAAATGTTTTCCAATTCTCGAGTCTAATTTCATCTCATCTTCCGGTGCATTTGTATATAAGTTAACTTTGCATAGATAAAATTTACTTTCAAACATAAGCTTGGTCGATAGACAAATAGATCTCCATCCGTCTTTTCTTGAGAAGCCTGTTTTAATAGTACTTAAAACGGTGACCTTGCAGTGATCAGAGCCATAGTTTTCTGCAACACCGGAGACACCGGGTATGTTAGAATTTCAAGATAGGTATCGTGTATCACACTTTAGTGTGCTTCTCCTGAATTTCTCTCTACCAATTACTACGAGATTAGGCTCAACACAGAAAGGATTGAAGGGTTCACATTTAAATAGGCATCTAACTAAAATTAATTAAGATTATTGTATCTCACATTAGTTTTAGGATCTGCATTTCATATAAAATAGTCATTCATCTAAGTAGTAGTTCCTAGTCGATTACTTGGTCTTAATTTCCCTAGCAAGATCGTTGACTCCATAAGGCACTGGTATCAATCATTTAAAATCTAATGAAATCTTATAAGTCTTACTAAATCTTAATCAAGTACTTGATCGCTTCACTGTGTCTCCCGAACTGGTTGGTTCCCAACTAGTTCTTCTTCATTCCACTTTTCCATAGGGTCTACCCCCCTTAGCCTGCTGTAGGGAGACAGCGTAAACGGAGAGATTGGGGATCAGAGTGACAACCCCCGATCTAAGCCGTTGTCGTAGTGCCTAGACATTCTGTGCGACAACATTTTTTGGCACTGTTGCTGTGGATATTTTATTATCGGTGCTTCAACGACATTTTATCTTCATTCTCCTCATATCATCTTTATCATTTTTACCGGCAACGCCAACATTTTTGGCGCCATTGTCGGGGATATTTTATTCTTGGCGCTTCAATGACATTTTATCTTCATTCTCCTCATATCATTTTTATCATTTTTATCGGCAACGCCAACATTTTTGGCACCATTTCCGGGGGCCAATTTTTTTGGCTTTGACTCTTCGACATTCATCTTTCATCTTTTTCATTCAAGCCGACAAAGTCAACACTCCTTGGAATTGCCACTGGGGACAGAGTTTTTTATGTTTTTGGTTTCTTCAACATCGTTTTAAACATCTCATCTTTTCTGCCATTCATTAGCTTGTCAGACAGCACAACATTTCATGGCGTCATTTTATCTTTTCATTGCTTTATCTTTCGTCATCCCATTAATCATTTCATCTACACTTTTAGCACCTGGACATTTCGATTCGTTTCTTGTTTGGGTGGCGACTCCACTTATTCATCCCCTTATTTCTCAAACAAGAAACCCTGCCTTGTATCCAGTTGTTTGCCTTTTGGATCTTAGAGCTAGATTCATGTTCAAGTGACAACTCCACTTTCATTTCTTACAAGAATTTCTACTAGAAGCTCGCTTCTAGTGGATCTCTTGAATTTCTTGAGCAGAGGTCTCTCTCTATCATCCATTTGGTCCCTCATTATGCATCATGGATTATTCGTTTACCCCGTGTCATTTTACTAATGTTCTCCATGATATTCCGGAAGTGGTCATTCTTAAATTGTCTTTGTTCTCGAGTGGTGATTCAGACGCTGTTAGAAAAGCATTTATGCAGGTTTGCTTGTATAATGCTCATATATTGTAGTTCTCCCTAGTATGATCATGAAGATGTCAAAATGCGTCTATTTGCCTTTTCTTTAGAGGGTGATGCTTTGAATTGGTTTAATAATTGTTCCGAAGATTCTTTCGCTTCTTTACAAGACATCGTCAATGCTTTTAAAGATAGATATGGTTATCAAGGTAGCTTGCCTTGTGCCCCTAAAATTATGCAACAGACTGAAAGTGATTTTATGAAGGATCAAGTAGTCGATGAAATATTTCAAGACAATTCTCCATATCAGAATGTGCCGTCCACCTGTACCATTGTAGATCAAATCCATGATAGTGGAAAAGCAAGAACAAGTTATCAAATCAGTGTTGACAATGAAAGGGAAAATGATAAGCAAATTATTGAAAAACTAAAGCAGTTGGTTAAAGACATGCATTTCAGTCAAACACAGTTGGTAAAAAATATGGAGCTTAATCAAGAAAAATTTGTAACTGATTACGTCAAAGATATGAAAACTTTATACACCCACCTGGAAAAGCGACATAAGGAAATGGAAACCATGAACGCTAATCATGCAGGGAAATTAATTCTATGCAAAACAAGTTATTAACTATGGATGAAGAAATGACTATCATGACATTCGATGATAATAATCAGTTGGCTACCATGCAAGCAAATCATAAGAAAGAGATAAAGTATATGCAAAATTGTTTCATGGGCATGGAAGCAGATAATGACAAAGTAATAAAAAATATGGAAGTTGGTCAGATATGTCTTCAGAATAAGTTATTGACCATGGAGGAAAACCATGCCAAGAAAGTTAGTGCTATGAAGGATGAACACTCTACCCAGATGGATGCCATAACAATACAGGTACAGAAACTTAAGCATCAGTCAGAGGATGAAAGAAACAAGGAAACATCAACAAATCATAAGCCTCCCTATCTGCTGCAGCAGGCTCCATCTTATTATGAGGTCCTTTATTCCATTGAAACGTGGCTAATTGAAGGTGACCTGGATAAAATGGAAATTAATAATCAGTTTGATGCTTACACGGTTAATCCACTAGTCATAAAAGATCAAGTTCTAACTCATGACCCCTCTGAGACTGATCCATCATTCTTGACAGAGTAGAGGCAAAATGAAGAGAGACATGTCATGCATATCTTGCATACTTCATTTGACTGTTTTGAAGCATAATTTTCCACATCATCAGTGATACAACCTGCCACAAAGAAAAAGTGCAAGAGAAAGAGAATGAGAAAGTGATTTGATGCATCAGATGGCCACAAGCAGCTTGTTATTCGGATAGGAAAAAGTCCTACCGTATGTAGGATTGGACATGGCACATCTGAGAAACAACTAAAAGATTTGCCTGAAAGCAGACAAATGTTCAGTCTGCACTATATTGAACACATCTGATGCCATGAGGCATCGTTGTATTGTATTTCTAACCTCATGCCCTGTTATTTCAGTATCTCATTTTGTAGATAGATTTGGTTTTTCATATTGTTAGACTAGTTAATAAATGAAGAGCTTATATCTTTCTTGTGCTTAACGATATATGATAATTTTTGGATGAATGCAACTTATGTTTTGTTGTGTGTTGCGTGGATGCAGATTTTGGATTCTCACATTTCCTCCAGTGCAACAATGTGTCCGCAAGTAGAGCCAAATGTTGACCACTACATGTCAACGACCCATAGCAGTACACCCCCTTTTTCGCAAAAGGGATAACGCTTGATCGATGTGTTCTTGTCATCCAACTATCATCGTCAGCCTGAGGATCATGTTATAATGTAAACCCATTCTGCATGTGTATAATGTAAAAAATCTCAGCCGATTCATGTCGTGTATGTAATCACCTAGGTACAACTACTTTTCTGGTGACAATTTACATTCTGGGAGGTTTTTTGTCTCATTGATCCATTATCAGATAGTCGGCAAGTTTTCCTTTAGCCTTACTCGAAAGTTGGAGTGGATTTTGTCATTGGGATCTTAGAGGAGTCCTAATGTTATAAATCGAGCCTCTGTAAAAGTGATTTGAGAATAACCCTACTATTTGGTTAGGTTATTTTATTACAAATTGCTTAGTCTGCTAGATTATATTTGTGTCGCAGAAATGGGTAGTCTATGAGGGTCTATTTCAAATGGGTTTTTTCCCTTGAGATGTAAAAAATGTAAAAATTATGATGTAAAATGTTTTGAGGGTTGGAAAAATAATGTACCCTCATAAGTTAATTAATTAAATTTTCTGGCCAAAATTAATTAAAATTCTAAGCCAAAAAATTAATTAATTATAAGTCCTAGGTGAATTTAAATTTTCTAAAAGCAAAATTCATGGGTCCTTTAAAAATTAAATTTTAAAGAGGTCTAGGGACTAAGGTTAATTGATTATTTTGCTAAATTTTATGCCTTGGGTCCCTGGGGTTAAGTCAAAGTCAAAATTTTAAGGAAATTAATGCAAAATTTTAATTTTTGAATTTATTAAAATGCATTTAATTGAAAAATTCGAAATTTCCTCAATATTTAAAATTTCGATAGATGAGATTGATCCTCATCAACGGTCGAGATTGCTTTGACAAGAATCACACGAACTAGCCGTTGGAGGATTTATCTTTAAATCGGAGGTCATTTTGTCAGTCAGATTAATTCGATCTCTGAATCGTGTGCTAAGCTCTCAAGCTCTCTTGTATACCTTTTTGAATTAATGCAAAAATCTTTAGGGTTTCAACGTGTTGTAATGTTCCTCTTCATGAATTTATGGTAACATTGTTTTAATTTCTGCTTAATATTATGTGAAAACTATCAATCAATAGCTCTTTTAGAATAATCTGAATACAAGTATCTTGTTCAGTTTGTTGGCTCTAGGGTAACATTTTTTAATTTTGATTGAAGTAGCAGGTATCTCTATCTCTTCATAATTTTATTGTTGTTCTATTTCTCTACTTGATTGATGGTTGATTTAGTGTTTGCAGAAAATCTCTCAGGTTCTCATTGAGCGTTTGGGGATAGTTCTCGATTGGACCAGCCAACTCTCAACACATATTTTCTGAAGAGCCTACTTCATATAAGTGTCGGGATTTATCTAACGATAATTTTTCTTTTGTGCAGGGTGTTTTTGGACTAGTACCTTTCTAAAATTTCAAAATCTTTTAAATGTTTTGTGGAAATTTTGATAGATCTGGCTATTAAGAGCTTTAGATTATCAGATCTGGGAGCGGAGTTGAACTCATACTCAGATCTGATGGATCTATAAATTATTTGAATAGATTTGTTGTTTACTGTGTAGATTTGAAATTTTGTAACATAATTTTGAATTTTAACACTTGGGTTTTTGGGATTTTCTCTATTTTTGTACATATTGAGTATTGGGTTTTTCTCTCTTCAATTGTGCAGAAATAGATTTGAGAAATCAACCAAGTAAATCTTCAGATCTGAGCTATATCTAGACCTTGGAGGGCAAGATCTGGGCTCAAAGATTGTTTGCAACAATAGATCTGATAAATCAACCAATTAAATCTTCAGATCTAAGCTAGATCTAGACCCTAGAGGGCAAGATCTAGGCTCAAAGATCGTTTGCAGGAATAGATTTGAGAAATCAACCAAGTAAGTCTTCAGATCTTAGATTTTTTCAAGCAGATCTGGAGGTTTTGAGATAGATCTAAGCCCTGGAGGGCAATATTTTATCCCAAATCTTTTTACAAGGCCAACCATTAAAGATTTTGCAATAAATCTGAAGATTTGAAGCAAAATCATTTTTTTTAGAACAAGGGTTTCAAGTTTTGGGGCTCATAAACCCAGATCTGCCTTTTCCTAGCCCAACACTAGTTCTATTGGGCCTAGTGGTAGCTCTCATTAGCCTTAGATTCCCTTGCTCCATTTTTTATTTGAATATTTGATTTTCTGACACTTAATCATTGGTGGGGTTTTGCAGAAAATTTGGTAAAAATTTGTGTTTTAAATATTGAATTGTTTTGGCAACTTGGGCAAGTGATCTTCCAGGCCTATGGCCTAAGAGTTTTATCTCTAAACCATTTTTTTACTCATTGTGTGCTACAACAGTCATATACATTTTTAATAGTGGTGAAAAACACATTGAAGTGGTTTGAAATTAACTAAAAAATTGCTAAATACATTAATAAGTCATTTATGTTTGATGTGTATCAAGAATTTGGCCTAGATCTACATATGAGGTCACTGTTATCTCTGGATAATTTTGTTTTTGAAGTTTGAAATATAACAGTGGAAAAATTTCATGTGGGTTAACCTAAAATCAGTTCATTAATGAATTAATTTCTTGAGTTGGGCATTCATCATTAGGTGTATTTCATGTTTTAATTGATGGTTGTAATAAGTATACCAGTTCTGATATAATTCCAGAAATCACATCACAATAGGCTGAAAATTTTAGATAATTCATGTGGGCAAGTTTGGAAAAACTTTGGTAAATTTTTGGCATAAAGATATCATTGATAGCTCACTGTTTTCATTGTCATATTGCTACTGTCATAAAGTTTTTCTTACTACTGTCCTAAAAATTAATTTCTGGAAATTAAGTACTTTGTCATGGAAATGTGATAAAATGCATATCTTTTGTTTCATAAACTGATGATTTTTTTGAGCATCTATTAACATTGATATTGAATTGCAAAGTTTTTTTTTGTTCTCTTTGAGCTAAATTGTATCAAGAAGATTTGAAAGAAGCTGGGGTTTTAACTATAGTATATTTAAGAGTTTATTTTTTAAGTCTTCATCTAAAAAGAGGCGAGCATTTCATTTGGGTAATTGAGAGCTTTTGAGGCATAAGTGTTTTCCCATTCTTGAGTCTAACTTCATCTCATTTTCCGGTGCATTTGCATATAAGTTAACTTTGCATAGATAAAATTTACTTGCAAGCATAAGCTCTGTCAATAGACAGATAGATCTTCATCCGTCTTTTCTTGAGAAACCTGATTTAATAGTACTTAAAATGGTGACCTTGCAGTCGTCAGAGCCACAGTTCTCTACAGTGCCGGAGGCATCGGGTACGTTAGAATTTCAAGAGGTATCGTTAATCACACCCTAGTGTGCTTCTCTTGACCTTCTCTCTGCCAATTACTACGAAATCAGGGTCAACACAGAAAGGATTGAAGGGTTCACATTTAAATAGGCATTTAACTAAAATTAATCAAGATTCTTGCATCTCACATTAGTTTTAGGATCTGCATTTCATATAAAATAGTCATTCATCTAAATAGCAGTTTCTAATTGATTGCTTGGTCTTAATTTCCCTAGCAAGATCGTTGACTCCATAAGGCACTGGTATCAATCGTTTAAAATTTAATGAAATCCTATAAGTCTTGCTAAATCTTAATCAAGTACTTGATCGCTTCATTGTGTCTCCCGAACTGGTTGGTTCCCAACTAGTTATTCTTCATTCCACTTTTCCATAGGGTGTACCCCCCTTAGCCTGCTGTAGGGAGACAGCTTAAAAGGAGAGATTGGGGATCAGGGTGACAACCCCCGATCTGAGTCGTTGTTGTGGTGCCTAGACATTCTGTGCAACACTATCCATGCATCTTTACAACACTAGTTAGCCTTGTTGTCCATGCATATTTGCAGCATTATTTAGTCTTGTTGTCCATGCAGCTTTGCAGCACTATTTAGTCTTGCTGTCCATGCATCTTTACAGTTGTCCCATTAAACATTATGCCTAGTTGTCCACAACACTGTTGTTCCAATGCTACCTTCACTGTTGCTTATGTGTTGACTGGTTAGGGCATCTAGCAGCCCCTACACACCCAGCCAAACAACCCCTTAAGGACTACGGTCCACCGCTTCTTCCCTTGTAGCTGTTGCCTCCATGGAATGATGCCAAAAATAGTAGCGTATGGTTCCCATTCTCCTCGACCTGGCTGCTTGCCTTGAACCAGACCTTAACACTCTCGCTGCTTCGGCCTCTTCTCGTAGTATCATACGCTGCCCTTTCTTGCACCCAAGACACCTCAATAGACTTGCGTCTAAGGCTTGAACAGACCTACGGTTAGGGCAAATTTAGGACAGCGTTAGGGCTTCTTAAGGACTGTGGCTAGGGCTTGTTAAGGCCTCCTCCATAGTTGCGTTAAACTTCTTCCATGAGCTCCTTTAGGTCAACGTAGATCCCTTCCATAGACCTCAACTTCCTCGCTGCCTCAGCCTCTTCTCGTAGTATCATACGCTTCCCTTTCTTGCACCCAAGACACCTCAATAGACTTGCGTCTAAGGCTTGAACAGACTTGCGGTTAGGGCAGATTTAGGACAGTGTTAGGGCTTCTTAAGGACTGCGGCTAAGGCTTGTTAAGGCATCCTCTATAGCTGTGTTAAACTTTTTTCTTTAGCTTCTTTAGGTCAACGTAGATCCCTTCCATAGCTGCGCTAGCCTGTCTTCTTTGTTGCGGCTAGGGCAGCCTCCTTTCTTCCAACGTCTAGGGCTTCTTCCTCCTAGATTTCTCTCCCACTAAATCCCAAGACAAGTGGAGAGAAATCAAGAGAGAAGTGTGTGCGAAATGAGTCTCATGTCATCTCTTTTTATACTAAAACGTTGAGCACATGTGGGTGTTGTTTAGTTGCTGGCTGACCTTCACGAATTATCTTATAACACAAATAAATTCATAACTCCATGAATACTTATCGGAATCGAATGATCTTAAATCAATCTTACATCTCTCTGTGAGAGGGATCCAAGAAAAATATTGACTATGATAAATAAGATGACCCACATGGAGTTTGGCCCTAGTTTCCAATTTTAACATACCCCAAATCAACACTCCCTCTTAGTTAGGAATGTGCTCTAACAATATATGCTGCTGCATACTACTCTGACTCTGAAGCATTGTCCTCTGCGTTGTTGATGTCTGACATGTCCACCAACTACTGCGTTGCTGCTGTAACTGTACTGCTGTTGACACTGTTAGCTTCCTGCTCATAGCAGATATTCATCTTTCATGATCGACATTTCTACATACCAAATATGTCATACTTTGCATGCTGCAATGTTCCATATTTGCTACTGAGGCCAAAGAAGTGTCCATGAGAGTGTGCTAGACTAAGTGCCTCTGTTGTATTCCAATTTTGATGAGTTATTCCATTTTTGAAGAATTTTCAGTTAAAGGGAGGTCCAAACAGTTTAATCTTGGTCCTAGGTTTCAATTTCCTGTTGTATAATATAGAGAATCATTATTTGTCCAAACAGCTTAATCTTGGCAGATTCTTAGAGAGGTAGAGAAGCAAGGGTGCTCAACAGCCTAATCTGAGCCCCTGGATGAAATAAGTATAGATGTAGATAGGAGGACAGTAAAAAAGAAAAAGTTGAAAAGCTGGGTTTGCTAGTTCAAGTGCACCCAAACCAAAAGAAGAAAAAATGCTAGGTAAAGTTGGCTGGGTACGTAGTTTTGTGGTTGCAGAAATTAAGCTATGTGATCCATTTCATGTTTTCAAGTGTTATATTTATCCAAATCACAGTTTTGAGGCACTTTTTCATTTTGATAGATCAAGCAAGGCATCTCTAACTCCCCCTTCTTCTTATTTCCCAAATCACTCACTAACATCCCCTTGAGGACCTTGGGATCTGCCCAATAAGTTCTGCTTTCAGCTCATTTGCGTGAAATATCAAGTCAAGTTTTGACTTTCCTCAATGAAAAGAACCCACATTTCTTGTGTAAAATCATTTCTCCATATCCTATTCAAATCACATATCTAAGTTCCAGATCTTGAACTTAGCATCATTTCACTTACATTTCCATTTCACCAAGTCATATTAATTCCTAATTCTACTATATAGCTCCCTAACTACTTTCCCATCCCTATTTGCTATTAAAATTATATAAAATCCCAAAAATATTACATATCCCACCCTATAGCACTATAACTATGTAACATGGTTTGGGAGATATTGGTCCATTTGGGACTAATATAAACCCTTCTGTGTCTTAAACCCAGAGTTACTTTAACCCCTGGTTAAAGAAATAACGCTGGACCCCCTCTTTC